>NWSH02000613.1:2992075-3027840 GCA_002382865.2 Heliothis virescens | reverse complement strand
ACTTATAACAGTCAAACAACCGTTTGAGTTTCAAAAGAAAGTTTATTCAAAACTTGACACACACTAGGTACACTTAATAATTATATAAGAAGTAGGTACGGCAATTAATATTATAAGACGGACAGTTCACAATGAGTAACGGTCGCGCGTAGGGAACAATAATATCGCGCGTCACCCGTGACGTCGTGCGCCGGACTGCGGGCGCAGCCCGCTCCTGCGGCCGGGCACGCGGTACCCCGTACCCCTCTCCCTGCGAGCTAGCATTCGTCCGCGCGATTACCTTATATGGTAATAAACGCGGACCACGCAAAATAGGCACGCGTTACACTTTTTTATTTTTAAGTTTTTAGTTTTTATGTATACTGCACTGTATTCTACTTAACAAGCCCTTTCATTTGATATCCATATTGATGGGATTAAAAAAAAGTAAGTTGTCCGCGTTATTGTAGCGGCGGCCATCTTGGATTTTGATTTTGTATACTGCACTGTATTCTACTTAACAAGCCCTTTCATTTGATATCCATATTGATGGAATTGAAAAAAACTAAGTTGTCCGCCATCTTGTAGCGGCGGCCATCTTGGATTCACAATAATATTGAATATGGATTATTGTATTGTCACCAGAATCAAAGGCGTATACCAAATTTCAGATCAATCGGTTAACGGGAAGAGGGTTAAATTTCAATTACAAGATTTGACCCAAACAAACAAACACCCTGACCTAAATAAAACCGTTTAATAAAACCGTTTAAAAAACCTGTAAAATTTGCCGCAAAATGTCTCGTAAAAGACGTTAAGACAACCCGAGGGGTATTTTAATAAAATTTCGCGAAATTAGCCTTATAAAGGCTAGGCTGTGTTCAGGTGTCTATACTGGCTTAATTTGAGGAGAGAACCGTCTATAAAGGCCTTTATCAAAATTGGCTGGAGCTAAACAAAATGGAAGGATATTGTTTGCGTTTTGGTGGAAAACTAGACCAATTTTAATAAACAGAATATTATACCCTTTCGAAAAGGTTGAGGTAGAATTAGTTTATCCAATTTTGTCTATACTAATATTATAAAGAGGAAAACTTTGTTTGTTTGTTTGTTTGTTTGGTTGTAATGAATAGGCTCAAAAACTACTGGACCGATTTTAAAAATTCTTTCACCATTCGAAAGCTACATTATCCACGAGTAACATAGGCTATATTTTATCCGGGTACGGGCAGTAATTCCCACGGGATGCGAGTGAAACCGCGGGAAAACGGCTAGTCATTTATATATTAGTAGCTTTGGCCAGTGGCTTCAACCACGACCCATGGGAACCGATAAATGGGCTATCTAACACTGAAAGAATTGTTCAAATCGGACCAGTAGCTCCTGAGGTTAGAGTGTTCAAGCAAAAAACAAACTCTTCAGCTTTATAATATTAGTGTCGTTAATAACTAATTTAGACTCCGCTTCCATGTGTAATCGGCATTTCAATCGAATAATGGGCAACTACGAAAAGATTCGTATCAATTTTCATATCAAGTTAATTTATTTTTTAAATATCAAACATTATTTTGTATTCATTGAAATATTCAAATTACGTCGTGACTTCTTTGACAGTTTGACCTTTAAGTTTGACTTTTCACGTTATGTTTCAGTAACATATTACACATATCAACAAAATAAGTTTCCAATCTTAAACTAAATTCACGCTCAGTAATTTCATTTGTTTCAACTTTCCATTATTATCATATACGAAAGGAATTCTGAAACAACTTTTACAATGTCAGATTCGCGTGAAATAATTTCATTAAAATGGCTGAAGATCCCAAAATACTTGACGGTGCAGGAATAAGTCACTTTTGGATGTCAAGAAAGAATTTGTCGATCACAAAGAAAAATATTCATTTTGCTTCGAAAAGGTTCTCAACATCGATATTTCAGATGTCGTTCGGAAAGTATAAATGTCAGATAAGAACACATTTATCTTTTAATGATTGAGAAAAAGCATTTTCTAGTACTTAATTGCATTTTGATTACACTTGCTGACATTTCACTATAATACTAACATCACAAATGGACGCTTTTTTACTTTTTTCACACTAAAATTACTGATTTTGGATGAATTTTTTGGCTAATAAAGTTAAGCTGTTTTATGCTTTCACGGTACGAAGATATTGAATTATTTTAGTCTTGATAAAGATTAGGTAAATAATAAGTTATTGGGCATAAAACGGCTGTCATAAAATTCGAGATCAAACGTTTCGTAGTTCATAACTTGAATTAAAGAAAGACAATTTTTATTTTTATTCGAACTTTGCGAAAAGTTGCGGACAGAAGCTATCTTTTAATAACTTTAGAAGATAAAAACGTTTGAAATAAATTATTCACTTTTTATTATTTCTGGCAAAAAAAATATCAAAAAGATTTTGATTAACTTCGTCAAATTACTACGCGAAAAACAAAACATTTTCAATTATTAATCTGTGTTGAAATTTAAAAGCTTTTAGGTTTTGGAATTACAGAAATATTTTAAGATTAAAAGATTACTTTTTCGGTCATAATTATTATGTTCATAGCTGCTGTAAATGACATTGAATGAGTAGGTACTTAGATTTCAGAATTAAATAAAGTGCCCTTTTGGTCACCGCTCTAATCGTCAAATTTCTGCAATAGATTTTCATCCTTATCACAATAGCGGTGGGTTACTAATGTTCGATTGGTATATATTCGGGAAGGTTACCTGCTGTCACCTGTACCTACTTGTATATTGCGAATATGTTTAGATGTTATTTTTTTTTCAAGGAACAATGGTACAAAAGCACATTGTATAATAAACACAGACCCACAACATTCATGGGCATGTTGTCTATACCTCAAGCATCTCCGCGAATCGTGCAATGTTCTGTGACAACAAAAATATTGGTGATAACTATACATTACAAATCTTTTCAATTTATCCGCATATTCTCATTAGTGATTCGTCTTTCTTTGAATCGTATTATAAAAATTAAATTATTTAATAAAATATTGAATCAACGTAATTAACATTTTAAATAAATATTTTCGTTTGGATTTAAAATAAATGACTTTCATTAGTAAGAATTAACAAAAGGTAAATTATAATTTAAATTGTGTTTAACCAAATATATCTTCCATCCATAGAGCAAATTATAAAACAAAAGTACAACTAAAATCATCGACCTTCTAATTTGGACGTACTATGATATTTCGCAATAAAAAGCTTATCGAGGAACATTTGAATTGTAAGAAGTATTGGAGTTAAAAAAGGATATCAGAAATTACTTTGTGGTACCTATATTATAACCGCAAAAGATAAGATCACGCCTCATATTGAATGTTAATTTAGGTAAAACATGAAAAAACCATTTTATATTTGAATTTCTCGCTTCCAGGCGTCGCATTCACCTTAAAATACATCGCGATTAAATTCCGATTGTATATGATTATGTGTCCAAGTCGCAAAAGTATAATGTGAATTTAAAGTCTACGTGTTTGACCTTCTAAATGTACCTGTATAGCGGTTGCTAGTAGGATTACAACAGGGACTACCTCAGTCATAAATTACGAAGAAGGACGTGTGAAAATGTTGACCTTAGTTTTAGATGAAGTAAGTACCTTTATACTACATACAGACGCCAGCACATCAGTCTACCTCAATCTGTTAAAAGATTTTCAACCTTATCACGATAGTGGAAGGTTAATGTTCGATTGGTAAAATTTGTCAGTTTCACAGGACAGGACGCGAGTAAAATCGCAGGCAAAAGCTAGTACTATATAAACCCCTTAAACAAATCAATTCACAACTCGCATCTACTAACAACTCACACAAACAAGAAACCATTGTTTAAATAAACATGAACAAGTGAATTACAATTCAAAATCATAATGCGATTCCGTACAAACTTATGCAGATCTGTGTCGGTTTTACATAGTTTGTAGTACCACCTGTTTTTGATGTATTTGCATTAATATAGCTTCAAATTGTGTTACTAGATTTCTATTCACCTAGAGTTCGTAACGTCACACTCACACACGCATGCGCACTGACGAGCATTTATGTACCTTTACCAGTGCTGTCGGTACTGGCTGTCGCGTCAAGAGCTACCACGCCAGCTAGTATTTGGTCAAATTAGGAACTAAAGTTTGACACATATTTAAGTCACTACAAGCAAGTGACAACTCTACGGGTTCGATAATGTTTACGTCATAATTTTGTCAACTAGGCTCAGTTTCGTTACTGGTACATCTTTATTCTGTGCCAAAACGTATACCCAGCACTAAGAATATGGTTTAATTTAGCCCTGCTGTGGTCTAACCACAGGCTAAGCTAAAGCTAAGTATCAGAGGTTTTATTGACTATCTGAACTACCTAGTAACCTGAACGATACTCCTTGGTAAGACTGATTGTCAGAATTTTTAGCTTCTGTCTGACTACCCTTAATAATTCTTAAGACGTCCACGGCCGATTGTCAACCATAAGTGGCAAGCTGCGCAAGACATATTTTAGCGCACAAGCATTTGCGCAGACACATGTGCTCTCTCTATTCCCTCACTCTCATTGCCCAATAGGTCGGCAATGACACTACCGAAGAAAGATCAGGCAGGACCGACATTAACGTGCTCACCGATACACGGGTGTATCAGCCCCAACTTTCAAACTCCGGGCTGCTTTGTAAAAGCTTCTAAAACCGACAAAGCGATTTCGGCCTGACCCAGAAATCGAAGTGACTTCGTGCACAGCAGTCGGCTATGCTACAACTAGACCAACAAGGCACTTACACAGTACCAGTGTACTGCAAAAGACTGCAGTAATTTAATGATTAATTTAAATACGCATATAAATATTTTGGGCTCTCAGTGTCAAGGTCTAAGACCTCTTCTAAGTTACAACATAATACCCAGACACACGTTTGTTGTGGGTCAAATAATCCTAGTCTTAATAGGTAAATAATAATTAGGCGTTCAGTCGTAGTTAGTACTTGAAATAAACAGTTCTGGGAATTTTAAAAGAATATATACTTTAAAAGCCTAACGGTTAAGTGTTTTATAGCATAAAATATTATATGTTTTTAAATATATCCTTACTAATATTATAAATCGGAAAGTGAGTTTGTTTGTTTGTTTGTTTGTTCCGCTTTCACGCCGTAACTACTGAACCGATTGCTTTGAAATTTTACAGACGTAAAGTTAGAAGTCCGGATTAAATAATAGGGTACTTTTTATCCCGAAAAAAATAGATATTCCCGAGGGAAAACAAAAATATTGTTTGCTTGATGGATGGATTGTAGATGGCGCTGTGTGTCGTTTAAACCGAATTCCACGCGGGCGAAGCCGCGGGCGAAGCCGCGGGCGAAAAGCTAGTATTTAATAAACTCTATCATTTAGTAGATTTTTTCGTTTGAGAGTGAAGGAATAGTGAGTACACCTGTGTCTGCAGATTTCTTCATTTGAGAGTGAAGGAATAGTATGTACACCTGTGTCTGCGCAAATGTCCTGGGCAGCTGATCTCCTTATATGAGAACAGCCGCCGTGACCGACATTAGCCTTGGACGCCATTGTTATTATCCCTCTGTAGGAATTCACAATTGGCCTCTTAAACTTGGAATTAATAACTCAAAAAATGCTAATGAATTAACACCTTTTCAATCTAAAAGAATGAATTAACACCTTTTCAATCTAAAAGAAATATATAATAATATGAGCTAGTAAATTACTACTATGACAGTAGTTTAGAAAATATACCAATAGAAAAAAACAAGCCTAGCAGCCACCTGAATACGCCACGCCAAAGTATTTTTCCGCCAAAAACTTATCAAGGAACTGAACTATCAAAGTCACTCGGTAAGCTAAAAACTTCATCGTGCCCTTAATACTTATTATCTACTTGTGTTTTATGAAGTCAAAGTGCTCTAGACATGTGTTGTCATCCGGCTTGACCTCCAGACGACCCGGCTTGGGACGAAAATATTTACAGAAGGCTTAAGAGCTTATGCCTTCACTCATTTTTAGATCGGAATGTATGAGTGTGGTTAATCTATGAAACTAATTTTATCTAGAGCGGATTTTTTTATAAAGTCATCAAGAATATGTTTTCAGTAGAGAGAAATATAGTGAGAAAGAGAGTGTTAGTCGGCAAAAGGGGTAAATAAAAAATATATATATATACATAATCGAATTGAGAATCTACTTTTTTTTGTGAAGTCGCAATTTATACAGTTTTTAATATAGGGAGGGAATCATAAATGAAAATAGGTATATCGAATTCAAACCTTTTACCTGTATAGCAGTAATAATTTGACGCTAGCCTTTCATTTACAATTTTAATACAAACACGTTTAGATTCCAATGTTAATTAAATAATAAAAAATATAAATTGGCGTTTCCCGTCATCCAATTTGAATAAATCAAATCTAAGCCCCTTTTTTACGATTTTAGCGGAAATGATCAATTTAAGCAAACATTTAAACGTATCATCGAATGATATGCGAACCAAGTGGGCCGTCTGATTTGTATCTACTAATTGAAATTAATTAAATCGAGACTCGCCCATAAATCGGATGCGACGGTCAGGACAATGAGTAAACAAATGCATGTTCTAGCAGATACGTCACTGTATTGAAAGCTGATGGGCCAAAACTTGTTTATGTGATTCTCAATTTCAATTTGTATAGAATGCTTCTTAAACATTCCTCGCGATTTTACTTCCTTTCCGAGGAAACCCTTCCCGTATCCGGATAGCTTAATTGCCTATTTCCATCAAACCTCATAGTTTATCACGATCATCGCATATGTTCTATGTCCATAAAACTATATGACATTTTTTTTTTCCTTCACATGTCATAATGACGAAATAAATGAATTGAAAGAAATGAACGAATTGAAAGAAATATCCAAAATGAACGGAATGACGAAATCAAGGAATTGAACAAAAGGAACGAAATGAAATGAAAATGAATGAATTGGAACGACAGCCCATGTAGTTTTTTAATCACTTTTTCTTCTTGGCATTACAAAATAATTAAGAATTGATAAAAGTCAAAATGTTTGACTCGTTAAAGGCCGAGAAACTTAACACTGACGGTTCAACCCGTGTCAATTTCTCAGGGACCTGTCCCATCTACACAAGCCAATAGTAGATATACTACTTTACAGCAAGTGGCGTCAAAACTTCAAAACAAAAGACAGCATTGTAAAATGCATCAGAAGTCACAAAAGAGCCATGGGGATTCAACTGTAACCAGTTTTAAAACGTCTGCAAAGTACAGGAGACTTTAGTTTTATAATATCCAGTACGCGAGGACTATTCCATCCACGTGCGAAGTATAAAAATTGACAAAGTTGGTCAAGCAGCTTGGGTCGTTTCACGGCGCGAATACTAAGTACCCATGAAACTACCAGTAGTTGTAGGTTTGAAATTCAGCGCCCAGTCCACTTTAGAGTTGTACCTTGAAAAATATTTTTCATTCCTTCATGTTATGAATTACGTTTTCATTTTCAGAAATGTTCCGCTGAAAGATAAGAATCTTTTATGCTAATTTGAAATGGGAGTGAAAAAAATATATTTAATGCGTCAGCTATTTTGTATCTTTCATTTAATCAAATTATGTTGCTTTTTGAGTTGTATCCTCTCTAACCTTTTTTACATCTCCGACTTTTGGGGTAATTATGTAAAGATGAAATCATTTCACTGGGTTCTGTATCCTAATAAACATGACAGTTTAGAAATATCTTAACATTCAAGGACTTCGCCCTCAAAATTGCACGACCTTATCATACATCTAGTAATTTTCTAACATCATACACAGAATACGAAATATTCAACGCAAAAACCAAAGGCACTCGACTATAACAAGATCCCAGTTTATTTTTGATTCAACGAAGCAATCTATTTGATTTATATAACAAAAAAATACCAGCTATTTGGCCTCAGTCTGTCTTCGCGTACATAATACAGCTAATCTCGTAAATTGCAGAAGGGATTGTAGAGTTATCTCAAGGACTATTTCTCTCGGGATGCTAAATAAATGTACAAAATTCACGGATTAAAAAACAAAGCTGGGAATGCCTTGATTTTTGATGAGATGCTTTACGTTTGGGTTTCTTTGTTTCCACCATTACGTATATTTGGTTATAAAGATCTCTGCGGTTTGAAGATAATGAAATTTTATTTAGTCTAAAATGTTTTTCAGTGTTTAGAGTCGTTTTAATCGCTTTGTTTTTTTACTTAATTATATGAGTCTCAAGCTGGTTAACTTTTTCACCTGACTGCTAATTATGAGGCTGCGTTTGACTAAATCCATCAATTAGTGTTATAATTATTAAAATGATGCATGCAACTAAAACTGCCAATATCGTGGCCTTGCTTGAGTTAATCTTATGATATTATAGTATTAAAATCATGCGTTGTTATAAGTTAGGGTAATATGATACGTCACCTCTGTTTATTAATCTTTGGTGTTAGTACAAAGTGATTTTATTTTTGGTGCACAATCAATTGTAGTTCGGTCGGTAGGCGGTTCATTGGGAGAATTATACCCATTCATTTGATTTTGTTTTTTAATTTAAATGAATGTACGTTTATTTAAAATGATTTTTGAATATTACGGTAATTTTCGTTATATTTAATACTTTTATTAATTTTCATGATGTGATACTTTAATTAAAGTGCACGAAAAAGCAAGAATTTGCAATAACCAATTTATTTATTCGTTTCAGTAACTGATACTTGGAAAATTCAATCGAATTAATTTCATTATAAAATACCTTCGTGCTTCGACGGAAATATTAATTTTATTTCCTAGTATGCTGGTTAAAAGTAATTTGTTAAATGTATACAAGTAATTATGTATTTCTATACATAACTAGCTTCTATTATTTTTCTTATCAGGACTCATACTCTTTGTCACTCGCAAATAACGTAACTTTTTTTAAATTGGTTCAGTAGATTCAGAGATTTACACTCTTCATTCTCACTTTACTTCTACATATAACATACCAGCTTCTGCCAGCGGTTTCACCCGCGTCCCGTGGAAACTACTCGGCGCATCCAAATAAAAAGTAGCCTATAGCCTTCCTCGATAAATGGGCTATCTAACACTGAAAGAATTTTTCAAATCGGACTAGTAGCTCCTGAGATTAGCGCGTTCAAACAAACAAACATACTCTTCAGCATATAATATTAGTATAGATTCAGTCTTAAAAGAGGATAGAACAGTATTTATCCTTCTTTTACAAAAATAATATACGGTCCTACATATACAACATTATACGTATGTTAAAGGTCAACATTCACAATTAACAAGCAAAATATTGACACGCAGCTAATTCATTACAATTATGCGTAACTAAATAACTAACAAAATAATAGTATTTATTCAAACTATGCTGGTATTAACCAACATTTGTGCAAATATTTGCATTGGCTAATTACATTTGTTACACTCCAGTGGGTCGATGAGTTTGGTGGCGTGTAACCGCTCCGTCCCATCCTTGTGTGTTTTGTGGGCTTATGTAGTTTATACCATGTATTAAATAGTAGGTAGTTTTATTTATAAGTAGGTTCCGCTCGTGGCTTCACCCGCATCATGTAGAACAAACTCCGTACTTTGATGAAAGTAGCATATAGCCTTTCCCAATAAATAGGCGATCTAAAACTAATCTATACTAATATTATAAAGCTGAAGAGTTTGTTTGTTTGAACGCGCTAATCTCAGGAACTACTGCTCCGATTTGAAAAATTCTTTCAGTGTTAGAAAGCCCATTTATTGAGGAAAGCTGTAGACTACTTTTTATCCGGGAGCGGGTGAAACCGCTGGCAGAAGCTCGTAATTTTATATATCACGACTCCATCAACTTATCCCATTGTTTCTTAATAGATTAATGGCAATGTGCACCACTATCGGAACATTATTTATTCGTTTTAAAAGAAATCCNTGCCCATTTATCGAGAAAGACTATAGGCTACTTTTTATCCGGGTGCGCGCAGTAGTTCCCACGGGAAAGTGGGTGAAACCACTGACGGAAGCTAGTTTTTAATAATCGGCCAAGAAGTTCCTGAAATAAGATCGTCCAAAACTACTTCCCAGGTTCGTAATATTAGTAAAGTGTTGTGTTTGAAGACACTATTTTCCGCACCCTGAATAAAAAGTTACTTGATACCGTCCACCAACATCATCTGCCTAGCCCTTTCCCAACTACGACTGAGACTGGTTGTCAGACTTTCTGGCTTCTGACTGCCCGTAACGACTGCCAAGGATGTTCAAATGATAGCTGGGACCCACCAATTTATTGTGCTTTCCGAAACACGGAAGAACTCGTTATGTCAAGATGGTCACCCATCTATTGCTTAACCTTATGATCGATCGATCCGTGCAACTTTGACTTAGCCACGAGCTCTTCTGATACCGTCCAACGTTACCTAATATTAGTTACTAATTTTCGACCGCCATATCGTCCACATGAAGTAGCTCCTTTAGCCATTTTTATAGCAGTTTACTATGGTTTTATCTGCTTCTTTAAATAAAAGCGATTCAGCCTTTTTTTAATGAAAAAAATTATATCGATAAGGCTGCCTTTTCCCGTTTCATTAATAAAATCGACTGTCATGCAAAACATTTATGATAGATCTTTGCGTATTAACAAAGATAAATATAGGCAAGTATATTTATCACTGACAGGACGTGAGATAATTTCTATATTACCTAGGGCATGAAATTGTCCCAAAAACAAGCGGACCCGCAGGAAACACCTACACAAGACCTATTTATAAATCCTCCAAAATTACCCTTCTGATCTATCTAAATGAGGGCTCATCCGAAACGCCTTAGGGCTAAAAAAGTTAGTGCAAACTCGAATTATTCTTCAAAGGGCTAAGTGATAAGAGTCCCTTTTTAAATTAACTGAACAGCGAAATAATTTGGTCGTTCCCGTTTTTTTTTTCGAGTATTTTTTTATTCGCCATAATTCAAGTCGTAAATCAGAAGCGAGGTACGAGTAACTGAGAAATTCTTAATTACGAAGCTCAAAAGGCTCTTAAAATGGTCTCGGGGAATGTAATTTTTGCTTTTACGATGTCGTGTGTTTTCTTAAGGTTAGACGTGACTTGGGATGATGGCTGTCTCATAGAATATGGTGGTGGGGTTAAGCTGCGGTTGTTACAGTAATTTAGATGGGTGGTTATTGTAGTGTCTTCAATGATAACTTCTTGTTTCTAACTGTCATTAATTAAAAACGATAGATAGTCTTGAATCTACTATTCGAATCAAAATTTTACGGATTCGCTCTGTTGGACGACCAGAAATTATATTTTGTAATTTTAAGACAAGCTGTTGAAAAAGCTTTATATTATAATGTTATTTCTTAATATCCTAATTCCATCAATAAATTTCGAAAGATTTATCCGCTGTAAAATCAGTGGAAGACGTGTATCTTAGCCTTTTTATTGTGTCTGGTCGGCAATCGAATCCGACTTCAATCTCCTACCTTCATCGAGTTAGTGCTTAAGGGGATGGCCCAACAAGTGGTCGGCTGGGTTTTTTATATGCTTCTAGTATATGGGATAAAGATTGCAGTGCTTTTAGATGGAAGTGATTATAAACTTCTTATTAGAAGTTCCTTATATGTTATTTCTGTGAAAAAGTCTCTGCCATTTTTGCTCCTCATCTTATCAACAGTTTTTTCATAACTTTAGTAATTTAACTCATCGTTTCGTAACAAGAAAACGGATAGCAATAAATATCACTACATTCTTGTCTCACTCAAAACACCTAGCTAGGCAGTTTATAATAAATTCACGTACATAGTGACATAGGTAACCTTGACCTCTTGCTACGCAACTGCTACGGCGTAGTCGACTACGGTGTAGCATCGTAATTCCCAAAGGCGTAGTCACCATGCTACCGTAAACACTACAGTCAGCAAAACGTCAGGGATGTAAATTCTTTTTTTATTTATACTGAACTAGGTGTTGCACGCAGGTTTGTCTGTATTCCTAAGGTATTACCTACTTCTCGCACCAGGTTAAAAAGTAGCCTTTATTTTATGCTGATGTATGTAGTAGTTATATTGTTGTTAAGTTTTATCAAAATCCGGTCTGTAGTTTTCGCGTGAACGTGTAACATACACCCCTATCTATCCACAGATCCAAAATTTAACGTTTATAATATAAGAGTGATGTATGTACAACACACGACTCACGAAGAAATAATTATTGTTTGTGCTACACAGCATTTTAGAAAAGGATTTATTTTTCCTTTGTTTTGTTCTCCTAAACAAAAACAGATTAATCCTGGCCTAAATCTGGCCAGCTGTCCCGAAAGCACTTCGTAATAAAGTGTAATATTTGGATTCGAGCAAGCATTCATAATCGGATTTCTTATTCTGATCCAACGAGATGTTTTGATAGTTGTTGTTGACCTAGATTTTATTATTTAGGTTAAATAATACTTTTGTTGGAAAACAATTTGATGGAAAAAAGTAAGTTATTATGAGGTCTCATTATATTAGAACACTTTCTTCCAAAATGGTATCTGCGTTTCGTCGTTGCAACTTTAAGACCGCTTATGAGTCACTTTTAGCAAAATAAATCGCTTTTTAAGCAAGCCTTGTGTACTTTTTTGAGCTCTATCGAATGCAAAAACTCTCACGTGTATACGACAATTCTATCGTTATAATTATTTACTAATGACAAGATTAGCCAATGTGTCTGTTAAAGAAAAGTTTCTACTCAAAATTAGATTTTCTCCTTAACTGATTTTTACACATAAGAGATCTTAAAATCGCAACGACGGGTTGCTCTTCTCGAAAATGTTGGAGTTGCCTTCCAGTCTCAAAATGTTGGGTTGCATCTGAAACTACCAGCGTTATGTAACTCAATAACTAGCATCACATCACCCGAGGAAGGTTAATACTCAGGCTGGCTCATGACTATCTATTACGACTCTGCCAGCCGGGACCCACAACTTAACGTACCTTCCGAAACAATGTAAGGTCTCATTACCAAACATATATATTTTTTTTAAATAAGATCATATAATGACTAGTTTTTGCCAGCTGCTTCGCCCGCGTAAAACTTGAAATCCCGTTTTTCCCCGTTCCCTTGGGAATTTTGCGAAATCCTTTCTTATCTCGCGTGAGAGTCCTAAGATGAACCTCTGTGAAAAATTTCAGCTTTATAGGTTCACGGGTTTGGGCCCTGCGTTGATGAGTCAGTGAATGAGGACTTTGATTTTTAAATGTATAGAAGAAGATTAAAAGGCAGTTATAAAATGCCATAAATTATTATAATTATTATTTTTTTTAAGGTTTCAATTGTAACTATTTTAAAATTGACTGAGTTATTGAATTTGGACATGTTATTTGTATTTATTTTATAAGCGAAAATACTTTGACATCTTTAATTATTATTTTTTATTTTGTAATGAAATGTGTAATTTGTTAGCATGTAAGCGTTTTGGTCACGACTGTTAGCTTATCTTGTGTTTTATTCAATAAATTAGTACCGTATAAAAAATATACCTATTTTACTTTCATTCCCTCGTTTCACAAACCGAAATCTGTTGCTAAATATAAGAGCTTTCGAATTAAAGCGTAGACTCTCATCAAGGCCACACTTAAATTAATATACAAGCTTTAGATACGTGTCTAATATATATGTAAATACGTGTTAATTTATGAAATACGGTCTTTCAAATGAAAATTTCATGATATATTTACTGAAATAGTTATTACTACTACTTTATCTATAGGTATTTCTGTACTTACTATTTGACTAAGAGGCAAACAACTATATGTAAACACTAGCTTCTTCCAGCGGCTTCGCTTCCCGAGGGAACTTTTTTCCGTACCCAGATAAAAAGTAGCCTGTGTCGTGAAAGCGTAACAGACTGATAGACAGACAGACAGAGTTACTTTCGCATTTATAATATTAGTAGGGATGTCAAATGTATTCGCTCAGCAGGCTACTTTTTATCCGGGTGCTTTAAAAGTGTATTTCAATATAAAACACGGTTGAAACTGTAAAAAAGTTACTTTACAACAAATACGTATAAAATATCAAAAAGCCCAAACAAATATGTAGGTATACATACATATTCATATTCTAATACCCTAAGCCTTAACAAAATATAGCCTAGAAAACTATGAATTCAGTATAAAACAGTGGCGTATATGAAAACATGACAGCCAACTAGTAATCAGCTAGACAAGGGTTTAAGTAAGATTTACATCGAATCGCTACCCTTAAATATTAACTGGACGGTGACAAGGGTAGGGGGCGACTTATGGGTCAGTGTTGCGATAGTGCTAACGTTTACATTTTTTGGACGAAGTGATTAAAAATGAACGGCCTTTTTTTGTGTTGCTTACTTCTCTTTTTAACCGACTTCCCAAAAAGGAGGAAGTTCTCAATTCGACCGTATATTTTTTTTTATGTATGTTCACCGATTACTCGAAGATGGCTGGACCAATATTCAAAATTCTTTTTTTGTTTGAAAGGGTGTTCTTCACAGGTGGTCCCATGGTAAGGAGACCAGGATTTGATGATGGAATCCTGGACAAATCGAGAGAACTCTTCAAATTTCATACGCTTTTTTACGTCGATGATATTATTACCGGAACGACTGTCTCTGTGAGTGGGTGGGTATGGGTATTAAAGATATTATAGTTTTAAACCCGAATACTGAAAAGCATAAAATAAAAAACTTTTCACAAAATAACAAAACCGACTTGACAAAAAAACACTGAAAGGAATAAAAAAATAAAACTTTCCACATGGCTCTAGAAGTCGGTGGCAAAATAAACACAGTCAACAGACCTGCAGACACCGACTTCTAGCCTACTTTGAATTAGTGCTTTTTGATTTTGTATCATCATCATTATCATCATATTTTTCTACTGCATAGTGGCCTTTTCTCGGGTAAGCGATTTCAGACTTTAAAGTTCAGGTTTCTTCGAGATGTTTTCCTTCACCATTACTCATTCATTGATCCTCAAGTTAAACTTAGAATCTACATTGGTACCTACTTGATCTGGAATTGAACCCATACTCTCATATTTGAGTTTAGTTGGGAAAAGGTGAGGCAGATGATAGTGGTAATAGCTTCATTGTAATCATCCGCCTAGCTTTTTCCCAATGTATGTATGTAGGTATCGGCTTCCAATTTAAACAGATGCACCTATTATCTGGGTAGCTAAATTCCTTGATGAGACTTGCAAGAGATTCCCTTTTCTGACTGCCTAAAACGACTATCAAATATGTACCTACAACTGAAAGTTTCATTCCACAAAAACCCTTTATCAAGATTATTTTTGCACTAAGATAAGATTAAATAAGTCTAGGTTTACTAAGTATAATTTTACATATAAATTCCACCGCAACAACGAGAGCTAAGTATAAAGTTCTTTGTGGCGTTAATTACAACTAGCTAGTAAGAAACGTTGAATTAGTTTGTACGACCAAGGCTTTGTTGGAGCAGATTTGCGGTCTAGTCCTTCTAGTTCACTTGGAAAACTTTTGTTGTATTTAAAAAATGCGGTAAACTGGGTGTTAAATGTAGTTTCTAGGTTTCCTTGTCTTCTTCTTCTTCTATAATATAAAAATGAATCGCTAAATGTGTTGGTAAGCGCATAACTCAAGAACGGCTGGACCGATCGGGCTTATTTTGGTCTTAAAATGTTTGTACAGATCGAAAGAAGGTTTTAACGATGAGAAAATATGATTATAAAAAAAACAGGATCCGCGTACGAAGTTGCGGGCAGAAGCTAGTTTGTAAATAAATTTTACCCGTGGTTTAACCCACATCCCGGGGAACCACTCCCGCAACTATGTAAAAAGAATGGTTGATGAAGTGACTGCCTATCTGACCTCAATCCAGTTACCTGTATTTTCAACTATGAAGTAATAAATGGACCCAATTTTTCCGAACCCATAAATTATTTTATCTCAACAATTTTACCAACAATAAATTAAATATTCATAAAATAATTTTTACACGCAATTTAACTTTAAAATAGTGATGTGAAATGTCGATATTTTAATATGCTGGCGATAATATCGATAGCCAGTCCATCAATCAGGATCCGGAAATTGATTGGCCATTACTGACTCCGTATGACCGCAGCTTACATCAGGTTTTATGAGCCATAAAAACGTAATGCATATGCATTTTTGAAGAGTATTTTTAATGAGGTTCGCTGCTGTTTTTATGGGAAATATAAGGGTGGTTATAGGAGAGAGTAATATTAAATGTGATTAAAAATGACTTTCAGTTGATGAGAAATGATTAATTAATAATTTTCTGTTTGTTTCAGAGCTCGTAGGAGGACGCGGGTTTGATTCCAGGTCAGGTTCAACTTTTATAAGGTTTGATACTTTCTAAACCTATCATACCTACCTATAACCTATGTAATGTTAGGTATAAGATAAAAATAAAATCGAAAACTTGCTTTATCCGAAAACCACTTACCAACTATGTATTACATAAAAGATTTTCATACATTATGTTCTAGAGAGAAACTTTCACTTTTGCGTCTCAGCAAGATAGAGACACAATCTTATATTTTCAGTTTTCAGCTTTTCTCCCAAAGAAATTCCCAACAACGATACAATCCCCGCCCTGTCTCTGAAGGGATATTAAGATTTCTCTTTTAGAACGTAAAATTCCGTCCAGATGAGAATTTAGATAAAAAACAACATTATACCTCAATTTAACTCTATCTTAAATAAAATCTGACTAAATTTCGAGGATTTTGTAGTACATTTTACATTTTTTCTAGACTTCCTTTATAACCCTTTTAGCAGGCTAAACGATTTATGGTTTCATTCGTTAATTTAATCTTAGCTTAATTGGTTTTTTTTTAATTCTAAAATAAAAATACTTTTCATATTTTTTTTCAAACATTGTTTTCTATCTGACATGTTATCTTATCACTAAGAACTTATCACTAAGTTTTTTTTAAAAAAAAAGTGATATTGAAAATGCCTAGTAAATTTTATATAATACAGTGAAGAATCAGTGTATATAAATGGTGTAAAATATAGATACAAATCACTACAGGGCTTTCAATTACAATACAATTCAAGGTCAAAGAATTTTGTTTCAACAAAGCTTTTAAAGCAAAGAAAATTATTGAGAGGTGCACAATGTAAAAGAACCGACTTTTCACATTTTGCTTCTTAGGTATCTAGGTAGGTATCTCTCTAGGTATCTTTAGATTCAAAAGCGACTAAACTATTCCTTCCAAATCCACTTCTCCATTCCAAAAATTCAGGACTAACATCGCGATAAACTCATCCTACAACAATCTAACCAGTCACGATTGTGTCCGATTACCGACAGACACAAATGTAGTTTAGTGCGTCATGCATATGAAAGTGTTGTACAAGATTCATAGCTCGGGTATGGTCACAATATCCCATGAGAGGGACGTTCGCGCCCTGCTACGGGTATGGCATCTATCAAAGTCACTCGCAGATTGGTGATATACGGGCTTGGAAGTTGGAGGGCTAGGTTAGTGTTGGACAGATAATTTGGTCATCAAATTTATTTAATGTTAAAATTGGTTGACAAATGCTTGTAAAAAATAATCGGCTTATATATTTTACTAGCTTCTGCCACCGGCTTCGCCCGCGAAAACATAAAATCCCGTTTTTTTCCGTTCTCGTGGGAACTTCTGGAAAGTCTTTCTTATCTCGCGTGAGTGTCTTAAGATGAACCTCTGTGTAAAATTTCAGCTTTACCTATAGGTTCACGGATTTGGGCCTTGCGTTGATGAGTCAGTGAATGAGTCAGGACTTTGATTTTTTTATATGTATAAATTACTAGTTTCTGTCAGCGGTTTCACCCACGTCCCGTGGGAACTACTCGGTATACCTGGTTAAAAAGTAGCCTATAGCCTTTCTCGATAAATGGGCTATCTAACACTGAAAGAATTATTTAAATCGGACCGGTAGATCCTGAGATTAGCGCGTTCAAACAAACAAACTCTTCAGCTTTATAATATTGGTATAGATTTGTTGTACAAACGCTATGCCTGTGTGTATACTAGCCACAGCACTACGACCTCTCACGTAATGAATCTAGGCAAATGTCAGTCATTGTCCAGTTGCGGATTTATAGCTGGTAGCCCGGGCTACTTTATATTTTATTTACTTCTTGTTTGCGTTTGTTAACAAGCTAACAGCTGATTTAATGAGAAATTAAGAACCAGTTTCGCAAGTACCAGGTAAAGTTCTTGATAACTACCTGGCAGAAAATGCCATAGAAAAGTAGTCAACATTAAAAACATTTCTTATGGCACTATCTGACAGATAAATATTTAGAACTTTATCTGGAACCTATGAAAATGGTTGTAAGCTTTCAGCTAAACTGATTGTCTGGCTTTTTATAACTTTAATTGCAAAGAAGATTTCCTATAATTTTTATCTTTTAACAAATTACTTGACATGAAAAGCGTTTTTTATTGGACGATATAATCAATGAAATCTAAGACTATTAACTAAACCACAATCAACCAAAAATCAGTAACTAAACCAGCAATTATTATCATCAAAACATATCACGTTCCTATCTCGCAGAATTCGGGAAACAAACAAACAAACGATATTAATCTCATTGTCACATTACTGCGATCTAAATGTAACTACCCTCATACAAGCGTTTTTGTTCCTTTTCTTTTGTTACAATTTTCCCCACAAAAGTCAGGAATAAACTTAGAATCCTTAACCTTTTGGATACGCCGTGCTTTCTACTCTGCCAAACGGGACTGTTGGTCATGGACAGCAGGTCAACGTATACGAATCTGACAAATTTCACCAATCAAACATTAACCTACCTTCATTGTGATAAGGTTGAAAACCGATTGCAGAAATTTGACAGATTGTAGTAACTTAATGTGCTGTCGTCTGTACGATGCGGGGTCATTAATGCACTAGCAACTTGCCAACGTTCCTATTTTAGCCGTATAATAGGTGTTAGTGTAACCGTTGGATCCGTTGTGTCCAGGCAATGTATTACACAACAAAATTGCGAAAGTTTGAAAGTTGCTAGTGCATTAATGACCGTGACTGCACATGTGTGCGTCAAGTTATACAGGGTTACTTGTAATTCGACGTATATCTGGAAGGAGGTAATAGAAAGGCCCAAGAGCAACAAATTAAGCCACTCTTACCTCTGAGCAAAGTTTAGTGGTTTCCGAGATTTTCGCAATTTTTGTTTTGCATGTGTCTTACTAAGTGCGGGCAAATAACCAAATCGTCCATGTAAAAAATCGACGCTACCAAATCCAATACTGTTAGATTTCGACATCGTTAAGCTGTTCTATGACGCAGAAAAGTTCGAAAGCTTGAGAAGATAGTCAGAAGGTTTTCAAATGGTGTAATAATGGCCAAAAAGGTCTAAGCTTGAATGTCGAATTTTGGGTAAATTTCCCAAAATCCAAAAATTGCCAATATCTCGGAAACCACTGAACTTTGCTCAGAGGTAAGAGTGGCTTAATTTGTTGCTCTTGGGCCCTTCTATCACCTCCTTCCAGATATACGTCGAGTTACAAGTAACCCTGTATATTGGTTTTAGGATTCCATATCCAAAGGGAAAAACAAAATCCTATTAATAAGACTTCGTTGTCCATCTTTTTGCGTGTCTGTTACCAGAATGTATCTCATCACCCGCAATAGTGAGAGAATTTTCAGAAACTGCTACTATAACAAGAACTACGTAAATTGTCATACTTTATTGGATAGAGATTAGTGCTCGAAGCGGCTCCCGTTTGTTTTATGCTCTTAGAAAAAAATACTCCTTCTAAGAGTTTGGTTTCGTACTCCTTTGGATAATCTATCACGTTGACCCGAATGTTGGTGTATGTAGATAAGAGATGAAGGATCAAAATGGTCGTAAGTGCGCTTGATCGAGGATGAACATACGACCTTTTTATTTCTGATTTTAGAAAGAGTGGGCAAACGAGCTGTATCGGACATGTTTCGCATATTTTTCATTGAGGAATTGAAGACCTGTTACAGAACTTTTTTTTTAATAGCTGAATAGTTTTCATCTGATTCCTTCGATTATGAAATAATAAGTATGGGAGTAAATTGAGAAGGTAGGTAAATCATTTTAAAGAAATTGTTTTCTTTCTCAAATCATTACGCTCTTGCCTCTTTTTTTCACAAAATATAAACCCATCAACAGATCCACAAGTAATAAAAATGAGAACAATTAAATGTCTTCTATTTGACATTTAATTCCACACTGTTTCATATAATAATCTTAATTATTACACATACCTATATGTATCTACCTAATTTATGAAAGCAAATCGATCATACAATCATACGCTACTTTTCTAATAAACAGCAAGTAAACCTAAGACGTTAACTCAGCGGTTTCACATCTGATCATTTTTTCAAAACAGCCGGTTCCGCGATCAATCTGCGACATATGCGGACATTCAGTTGATGAACGACGTGACAAACGGACGGTCGTCTGTGACGTGAATTTGTTTGTCCCGCCATTATTTTCAGTACCACTACTATGAGTTTAAAGCAATAGTATCATCATCTGCCTAGCTTTTTCCAAACTATGTTGGGCTCGGCTTCCAGTCTAACTGGATGCAGCTGAGAACCAGTGTTGTACATGGAACGATTGCCTGATGGGATAAGGGCAGGAAGATGATGATTGCCTATCTGACCTCCGCTACCCAGTTACCCGGGAAACCCGATACCCATTGGTAAGACTGATTGTCAGACTTTCTGGCTTCTGACTACACGTAACGACTGCCAAAAATAGTCACTTGCCAAATGACAGCCGAAACCCACTAGTTTATCGTGCTTGCCGAAATTCGGAAGAACTCGTTACGACAGGATGGTCACCCATCCACGGATCGAACGCGCCAAGCGTTGCTTAACGTTATGATCGATCGATCCGTGCGACTTTGACTAACGGCCGTTCCCAATAACCTATCTAACTCTGGATTTGCTTACCAGAGATATGAATTTGACATTACTTGTATGGGGCTAATGTCAAAATTCTATCACTAGTAAGAAAATCCAGAGATAGACAGAATATTGATTTCCGCAGTTAGCCACGAGCTCTTCTTTCACAGTCGCTATCGAGTATCGATAACTACTATTACTTTTAACTCATGGTAGAGGTACTGAACAAGAATTTTGTTCTGCAAGTTGCAATGCCATTGCAACGATTTGAACTCTTGAAGTTTGTTTAAGAGAAAGACAAGAACGAATGGGTTTTTAGATTGATAGTAAAATGTTGTTCCGATGTTGCAGGTGAAATAAATATTGTACCTATACAAAGTTACATAATATGTATGTTATTAGTGTTTTATAGAACAGTAAAGTAATAGAGTTACATGTCTTTGAAAAATGTTAGCCGAATTTACTTAGTTATATCCCAATGCCACCTAAACTAAAGCAACCTATTTAGGTTTATATAGTTACGACTTGGTTATTAACATACAAAACCTCTATATAGTAGCTACACATCTCAACAAGTAAACAGGAGAGCATTAATTAACTACAAACAAACAAAATTACCACTAAATAATAAAAAAACATATAAAAGTCATATAAATGAACCCTAGTGTAACCAGAGATCAAAAACCCCATTGTATAATTAATTTGTGTTGGTATTAGGTCCATAAATTATATTTTATTAAAATCACTATGTTGTATGAGCTAATTAGTATTATCTGCTAAACCTAATATATTTTAGAGAGATTACACTGCAATCCAGTGTGTGTGAAGTTAATTAGAAAATACATCATTTGCATATAAGTGACGTATTACCACAGGTTGTTGACCTGTGATTCTGTGATCTACACATTTGCCTCGCGAGGAATAATTTGTCTTAAGTAATTTCATCTGATAGTAGTTTTAAGTGATAATTAATATAATTTTATATATCAGTTTATATGTATTTTTATGTAAAATATGTATCTGTGTATTTTCTATTAGTTGCCTGAAATAAAGGTATTATAAATAAAATAATTTTAAAAAAATTACCCAAGGTCACCTGCATCTTGAGATAAAAAATCATTAAGGCTCTAGGGTACCTCTCCGTAATAAATTTCGTCTCAATTGGTTTGGCCACTTTCCATTTGCTAAATTTTAAAATAGTATTAACATATAGTCTTCAGTGTTATTATAAAATTAACATTCATTTTCAATTCTACTAATGAAATACGGATTTTATCAAAACAACCATAATACCAAAAATAATATCATAGAAACCAAAACACGCGTTAAAAAAGCTAATGGTTATAACTAAAAATAATTAAATAACAACAAAAATGTGAAAAACTCTGCTTTTAGATCAGAGAATATAAATGTAGAAATCCCACAGACTGCTGACTTTCAGTCGGTCGATTATTAGTATGGTGTCGCGATACTTATCGGCCAATAGTTAGCCTCCAGTTTGTTCGTAGTAATGCGTGCACTATACTCATACTGAATCTGAGCACGAACGAACTATCGGCCGACTGAAAGTTTGCTATCTAAGGAGGTCTTATTCGTACTAATAGAGAATATTATCACGTTTTCATTTCGCATGACCAATGGCGAGACTCATGTTTTGAATTTATTATGAGCTTCGAAATATAGTGAGACTTCCATTACATGGAATAAATTCATAATTAAAATGTATTATTTTAATGAAAATGTAGTATTTTTGTGTTAAAAAGCTTTTTGTGATTATGTAAGTACATATTTTTATTTTGTATTATATTCTTTTGAAGAGTTTTGAAATTAAAAAAAAGTTCGTTAACTTTATTTTTTTATACTTTGGGCACAGAACACATTAGAAAGAATTTATTTAAAATTTAATTTATATTTACAGTTTTAACTAAAGTTAATCTTATATTATACATCAAAAGTATTTCCCAAATAAAAATACAATCCATGGAACCCTACCCTGAATAATATTATAGAACTTAAAGATGTACGAAATGTAATAATTACGTCACCCGCGAAAGGGTTAATTACATGTGGGTGTAACCCGGAATATTCTAATCAAGCAATATACCGGCAAAATGGCAATCCGATCTTAAATGCTGATCACGAGCGCAAATGTCAAAGTATAGTACAGACAGCACATCAAGTTACCACAATCTGACAAATTTCCGCAGTCGATTTTCAACCTTATCACAATAGTGTAAGGTTAATATTCGATTGGTAAAATTTGTAAAATTAGTTTTCGTTAACCTGCTGTCGTCTGTACCTGTATGATTAATTTCCATTAACCTTTGTCCAGAATTGTGTTGACCTGTCCTTAAATTTTGCATAAGACGTGCATCAAAAACAGTAAGTACAGACGACAGCAAATCAACTTACCACAGGCCATCCTACCAATCGAACTGAATCTGAATCTGTCAAATTTTACTAATCGAACATTAACCTTCGTGATAAGGTTGAAAATCTATTGCAGAAATTTGACAGATTGTGGTAACTTGATTTGTTGTCGTCTGTACTATAAACTTCAATAAATCGGCAAAACAGTCAAAGGAAAACAGTTACATCAGTTTTTTTTACCTTTTATGACTGTGGTCGTCAAGAAACTATACTTGGAACAATTCCAAAATGCTGAAGCAAGGTTTTGAAAATTCACCCAGTTTACAATCTACTTCCATTATTAAAATCAGATCGTAAACAACAGTTTGAGAATTACGTAACTTCCCAGTTCGCTTATTCCTTCGAAATAATGTTAAAACAACAAGCTATGCAAATACTCAGTTAACCGTCTAGCCTCTGACTGCAATAAACTTTTGATTTAATAATCTTAATTCTTTTAGAACACTGTTTTCTACTTACAAAGAAAAGATTTTTGTGTGACTGTTTGTTGAAACTTCCATTTCTTTGAGGGGCTGGCTTCCTTGGAAGAGTAGTACTATATAATCGTTTTGTATTCTCAATTATTTTCGTTCACCTATGAACTAGTCCTTCACTTTTATTTCAAGTTCTACGGAACAATAGATAATCAGCGCTCACTTTGTAACACTCAAGCAGTAGATTTATTTTTAGGCTTATAAAAGAAAACATAATTATCTAATTAATTGTGCTGGAATATTCTCAAATTTTTGCATCTCATACCATACTTGTCATTTATTGGCGATACAAAATCCTTCATTGACTTTCACCAAAAGCAATTACGTTTCACAAATCTATAACCAAATCTAGCACCTAACCCAACAGCCATTTCGACATACACAACAAACTAAAACAGTCCTAAAATCCCATACAACCCAACAAAATATCCTTACTTCATTGGAAACGTGCAAAATTCCGTCCGTTATGACATATACGCCGATCCAGCGGTGACCATCAAATATTTATGGGACAATCCTTTCCGACTGATTGCACTGTACTCACATGACGACACTAAGGTACTACGCCGCGGATATTAAAATGTTGCTGCTGAAAAATAGTGGGGTTTACCCGTGATTTTGGGAGATTTTTTGTGATTGGTGTTGCAGTGGGAATGCTTAGAATGTTTTGTGTATGTAGAAACAATGGTCGTTAAATGTACAGACGACTGCAGAATTACCGACTGGATCTGTCAAATTTTATCATTCGAACATTAACCTTCTGCTATTGTGATAAGGTAGAAAATAGTAGACATATTCTAGTAGCTTGATTTGCTGCCTGTACAAGTCATCAACTGTGCATTTGGACCTGCTTCATTTACTTCAGCACATTTCATAAACTCATCGTGTGTGTGATTACCAAAGTTCACTTTGAACTTACCTTGATTCATTTAGTAATTTTGGTTCCAGTCTTATAATGGCCAGAGTGTAGAGTATTTTATAAGGGATTAAACAACATCGTTTTAGATGGTCCCAGTATTGCAAAAAAGTTAGTAAAGAAAGATAAATGCCAATATTAAAATGATTTAAATCAACTTCAATAATAACCGCACCACAAAAACCGTTTAACCCGCCACAGTACAATCGCGAACACAAGTGCAATCTAGCCGAACGTTCATCCCGCAAGTACGCATTGTCATCGCGACATCGTTCTACTCTCTGAGATTGACACCTCTAAAGGCAAGTATTTGCCGTACACTCCTGACACTGGTGACACATTTTTTTGGAGTATCTGTTAAGAAATTGCTTCTTCCGTGTTTTTGTTGGAAGAACACTTTTCTTTAAATATAGCGAGATGGAAAGAACAGAAATGAAACGTTTGATTTAGTTTATTTAGTTGTTTCTTAAGAATCCAACTTTTCTATGCCATATTAAATGAGAACTATTGTGACTGTTACGAAATGAAAGTTTGTATGGTGATGACTTTTAAACGGCTGAGCAAATTTTGATGAAGCATATCTAGGAACCACGCTGGCAAACCAGCTTTCGACAGAAAATTCGCATCCAAAACAATTCCACCGACGGCAAAAGAGGTCAAACTTTTGACGACCCTCTTTTTGCCTTGAGTTTTAAAATCACCTAGCCGTCATAATTTCGCATTCCTGGCTCTATTCAGTTGCTTTCATCATAATACTAGACATGGAAACTCCTAAATACTTGGATCTAGATACTTAGAGATCGCTTCCAGCGAAAATAATCCGTCAGAAAACTGCACTCGTTTTCAAAGAAATATGTAAGACCTTTCAATTTGTGTCTTGCAAAAAGGACCCCTTTTATCCTAATCTTCTACCTGCCCATAAAGCAGACGTCACTTTGCTAGATTGATCGGAACACTATGTATTTGCGCGACACTTTCAATACACTCCAATTTGTTTGACGGTTCCATGAAAATACTGCTGCTATGAAATCAATAATTCAAGGATCTTATTTATACGGTACAAGCTGTTTTTCCTTGGTTTACCCGTGTAGAGAGAGACCTCCTTCCAGCAGGAAGTTAAATAGCCTACGTCGTTTTTCAGGTTCTTCAAGACTGTTTAATCTGTTCAATGACTATTGAATTGCATTTAAATTGGGTCAGTAGTTTTAGCGTGAAAGCGAGATAGACAGACAGAGTTACAGTGCATTTATAATGAGCTTTTGCTAAGTTAAATTTGCTGTTATAATCATAATATTTCAAGTTCCATTGGCCACTACAAACATTTCTATTATTTACCTTAAAACCTTTAGGAAAGTCACTATTAAAAAGACTTAAATCAAGCAAGCAAAATACCTGCAGTTCAAGATCAGTAGAAAGGTTAGTTTTCAATGGAAAGATATCGTTTCTGATATTACGTAAACAAAAACATTTAATGTAAATAAACGTAAAATGCACTGAAAATATTCTTTGATCTTTCACAAATTACGTAAGACTACTCACTCGGAATTGATACTACCGTTGTTCATCGTTTTGATCTTAAATATCTTCAAATTCTAATCTTTAAATATCATCAATCTTAGAATACTCTCGAGAGAGACGAATATTTGGAAATTAATTTTCGCACCTTATCAATTCAATGGGTCGAATACTTCTTTGAACCGTCAAAGGTAGAAATTATTTCTCTTACTACTCAATAGTAGCATAAGTAGTCGTGGTGGCCTAGCGGGTAAAGTACCAACCTCTCAAGTTCAAGTTAGTGGGTTCAATTTCAGGTCAGGCAAATATCAATGAATCTTTTCTAAGTATATCTCAGACATTAATGGCGGATTCAAGGTGAAGGAAAACATCTCGAGGAAACCTGGACTAGTCTGATATCACCAACCCGCAGTGAACAAGCGCATTAACGATCAATCCTTCTCTGGGTGAGAGGAGGCCTGTGCCCAGCAGTGGGACGATATAAAGGCAGACGATGAAATACTACTCAATATTCATTTTGTTCTTTATGTTATTGTGTAACATTTAAAAGGGACAGAATATCCCAAGTTGTACAGACAACAGCAGGTCAACGTATACGAATCTGTCAAATTGTACCATTGTAATATTAACCTTCCGCTATTGTGATAAGGTTGAAAATCTATTGCAGAAATTTGACAGATTGTGGTAACTTGATGTGCTGTTGTCTGTACCATAAAACGCCAGAAGAATGTTTACAGTAATAATTGCCATTCTTGCATTGGAAACTTCCATGGCGTCCCATGTACTAATCGTTATGGGATCATAAAAATTGGTTTAATGTTGTTTTGACCGGGAATCAGCTGGGCGTATTGTTTTCATTGCGTATTCATTATTCATGATCTGATTCTTTCAAAAGTTATGGTAAATGTAAAGATACATACAGGAGATTGTATACTTCCTCGAAAGATGACTTGAAGAAGGAGTGAATGTCAGTATGACGAGTGACAGGGAGAAATGGAAGCAAATAACATTTTGGGCCGACTCCAAATAAAATTGGGAACAGGGCAGAAAGATGATGATACTTCCTCAAAAGCAAGCTTTATCTACATATACTTAATATTATAAAGTTGAAAAGTTTGTTTGTTTGTTTGTTTGAACGCGCTAATCTCAGGAACTACCGGTCCGATTTAAAAAAATCTTTCAGCCCATTTATCGAGGAAGGCTATAGGCTACTTTTTATCCGGGTGCACCGAGTAGTTACCACGGGACGAGGGTGAAACCGCTAGCAGAGTCTGCTGTTATCTGTCATCATGCATATCAAAATCACGTTGCATTTTTTGCAAATTCCTCAAGCCAAAATCAAGCACTTCGTTTCCATATATTCAAAAATATTGAGCAGGTAAAAGTGTCATGGTCTGAGAGCGACATCTGTCGTGAACCTCAGGTACAACACTAAGTATTCAGCGACTGAGCTCGGTCTGCCTTCTTAAAACTTTCCTATGAACTTGCAACGCTTTTCGACTGGGAGCTGTGAAAATAAAGCTGGTAGGGTGTCCATTGTTCGGGACGTTACGATTTGTTGAGGTGCCTACACGATTGTAATGCTATGGAAAAGTAAATAAATTCAAAACCTTAAAATTATCCGCATTCCTATAAAAGGTCCGTAGCTTAAAAAAGATTACAGATTGTCCCAAAAAAACTATTTATATATTTGAAACTAATAATGTCGTACTTGATAATATGCTTAATTGTATAAATTTGCTTACTATTTCTAATTTCATTTAAGCAATTTATAATTTCTCTCAGCAGAAGAATTTCTAAAGCAGAAAGCTTACTGTGCTGACCCCAAATGTAATTGTAATAGGAAGGGGGGGGGGGGGTATAATGGTTATGTAGAATTCTTTCTTACTTTCAAAATAATGTAATTCCAGAAGCATAATATCAATATAGAATGCCCAAAAAAACACATCAATCCTTTCTATTTCATAAATCACCGACAACTACAGGGCGGGTCTTCATAACATCGTTATATTATGGTTGCAACCCCACGTACAAACCACGTGGTGGCATGATGACACGACAACATGACATCTGAGTCACATTGGAGGGGATGTTTGAAAGATTACTTGCCAGGAAATATTATATTACTGACATGGGAGGGGAAATTCGGTCACAATTCCTGATATAGCAAGTAATATATTTATATGCTTTTGTTATTATGGTGGCAGGGCAAAAGCTATACATTCCAAGACAAGGATGTTAAAATGTGGAAATAAGGGTTCGTTGCACAAGTTCCGGATAAAGTTCTTTATAGCAAATCTGACAGATATTGTCACAGAAAAGTAGTCAAAATTGAAAATATTTCTATGGCTTTATCTATCTAAAACTATCTAAAATCTCAGGAATGGGCCTTATAAGTGCTAATAAGGAAAGTTAACACTATGCGTTGTCAAGTCCTTACGTATCTCTTTTGTATAAAAAAAAAACTTAAGAGAAACATTGATAGTTTTATAAGAAGTTGATAGTTTTTTGAAGGTCAGGGAAGGCCTTTGATGGGCAGTGTCTCGTTTTAGGCTGTAACAACAACGACGACGATGATAATTTTCTTTACTTAAGCTTTGAAAGTCAAAGTCAAGATCTAGGTCACTAAAACCTACAAAAACTAGCTTCGTGATACAATGGACATGAACAGGCAACAAACAAACAGTAACAGCGACTGTTGCCACAAGTTGACATTCGACAAATCCCCTCCAGTCACGAGGTTAATCTCGCACCAAACCGAAACGGTTAAATCTTTGTTTTAAAGACTTTTTAAAGGTCAGTAAAGTAAATGTCAAAACAAAAGCTTACAAATAATTAGGAAGAAGTGAAAAATCTAGCGAAGTGAAAACGACGAATTATTTTCAGTAGAAAGTTTTCTAAAAGAAATAAGGAGTAAGGGAAATGGTAATTATATTTTTATGCTGTTTTGGCATCCTTTTCGTCGCACAACAAATACTTCGTATGCCCTTTGAAACCGTAAAGTAAGTACCCACGAGAATATTTTTCTACACCTTATCAGCAGCACTGTTTAAAAAAATAAAAGTCATATATTGTTCTGTTCGTATCCAGAAAATACAGACTCCAAATATCATGGCAAGTATAAGTACATATACTTACGCGTGGCTTACTTAAGCCATGCAAACACACTCCATATATTCATACTTGAAGTATATCCAAGCTGCCCAAAGAATGATTCCACAAAAGTGTCTCATAATCCGGGAAAAGACAAAGCAACAGTTGGCAGGAGTTGATCCTACCCCGGAGGTCCTAAGTCTAATCGATGGTGAAAACAAACATCCCATTGGTCCCCGGGAATACCTTCACGGGATTACTCCAAACTCGGGACGATATAACAGATGAAACGTATGTCTATGATAAATCCCTTTCTTACGGAACCCTTTCAGATATCTCGAAGACCCAACCGCCTTTGTATAGCGACCTTTTGAAGTCCGCAAAATAAACACGGGCATAATTAGGAAGGTCAAAACTCCGAGGAAATTTTAATTTGTAGCGATGACTTGAGATATTTGAAGAAACTCAAGGAACCGTACTTTGTTGAAAGTTTTATGGAATTTCTTTTCTTTTTGAAAAAACTTTTTGTTTATGAAATGGACAGCAGGTTTTTGTGATTACTTGTGTTAACTTATTTAACAACAAATTACGTATCTAATGCCTACATTAAATGACTTTATGAAATTTAATTAAACTGTAAGAAAACTATTGTAAACACATGCTTCTGAAAAAAAGTGTCCATGGAGTTTCTTGCCAGTTCTTCTCCATGAGACTCACTTCTTGGAACCGTGCAACTTGACGTTTCGAACGAGCTTTTATAGGCCTGTTTTAAATGAAAAAAATAATTTGAATTAATAATGAACGAAAATATTTAACCCAGTGGGAGGAATGGAAGAAAAATTGCTAAGATATACTACCGACAAACCCAAGGCATACTTTATAGCTGCAGCAGGCAATATGCACTTAAATTTTAATAATCTCTGGATAGAGAGTTGAGAGCAATTTTTATCTAGCCCGTATACGGTGAAGTCTTATGCTATTTTCACCAGACCGACTGTGGAGTTTCAGAAGCGTTAATCCGATTTATGTCTCCTATTGTCGGCTTTGGGGTGTCCATACTTTCAATTTGTGCCGCAATTGAATTAAAGTTCATTTATTTACTGTAGGGAATTGAGCCAGTTTATCATTTTCTTTCATAACGGCTGCAAAAGGAGAGGATATAACCTAAGGAGATGATTTTTACGACTTCTCTGTTATTATAAAAAGTGTATTATACGGATCAATGCGCTTAAAGAATTCAAGCATATTCTAGGTCCTCAATTTGTAAAAAAAAAGTATTAAAACATCGCAATCACTTGTAAGTTTGTCACAAGTCACACACCTTTGTAAGTTAAAAAAAAACTGAAATAAAATACGGCTAATCCTTTATCTGAAAACTTAGGACAAGCGTCTACTATCACAAAAAAGGGGTAAAAGTTCTAAAATTACGTAACACATGGCTACCCTTGCCAAAAATCAAGCGGAAGAGATTTAACGCTTTATTTTTATCGAGAGACGAACTTCATCCTTTCCGGATGCTTTGCTCCATTGATCTAGCGGCGCTTCTCAACATATTTATTTACTCTGTGCCTAACCTAAACGGGGTTCCCAACCTTCGGAAGAGGGTTTTGAGACCATTTTTGCTTTATGACTTTTTAAGGCTTTCTTTTGTGCCTTATTTTTTGGCTCCAACGATATTTGAAGTATAGCTGTGTAGTGATGCGAAAAAAGGTACTTTAGATAAATTGGCTTTGAACTTGCGGCTAGTTATTGAGAGGAGGGAACTGTAATACTTGTAGTATACAAGATGGTTTATTTTTAAAGGGTTCTTGTGTTGTAAGGAACTTTTTCGTTTGTAGATGTAGAATGTTTTGGATTAGTATAAGTATGACTCTAGTTAAAGTAGTACTTACAATCCTTTATCGAAAAATGGGTTATAGACGGAAAAAAGCTTACTCTGATATTTATCACATTAGTATAAGACGAATGAATGATAGAAAATATTAACAATTTGTTTCAGTTGTCTGTGGAACCTTGCATAGCAACAAATATTTTGCCATTAAATTAATCAAATTCCTAAACAAACATTTGACTAATATTTCAAAGATAAAATGCAATAACCAAGTAATTCATAAAACGTCCAAATAAATCACTAAACGACACCAACCTGTCATAAAATAATAATTATTTTACAAACAACAACAAAAGCGACTCTTCTTTCGCAAACAAACTGGATCTTTCCGGTTATCCGTTATCCGGTCGAGTCCGGATAAAACTGGATTAGACAACTCCAATATTTTTGTTTACAAAAAAGTGAGTTTCGTTCTTTGGATAAATAATGTAGTAAATTGACATTTCTTAAGTACTTGTGATGTTTTGTGTCTGTAGCAGATGCTGCTGGAGGGATTCTTTCTTTTGTATTTGTTATGATCTTTGTTATATAGCTAAATAACAATATTAAATTCTAGAAAAGTAACATACACAAAAGGCTTGATTTTTTCCATAGGTGTAACCTCATTTTCAATCTGAGCGAACTACTTTTGCAACAAAAAATACTTACGTTCCCCGTTTTCACAGTTTTAGCCCTAAGTACATCAATAAAATTAGTGTGTTACGGTAAGTTTCTATTTCATCCATTTATCTATACAAACGTCACTTAAGAGGATATGAGATTTTGAGGACTATTATTACGTAAATACTCATTGGAGTAGTTGAACACTATACATAGCCTTTAATTTAAAAACAACTGTAACGTTAACCCCAAAATACAGGCTGTCGAAGCAAGACTCATAACAACCCCCCCCTTGGGAACAATCAAGGTTCCCAGTAAACAGTTTATCGTCACAACAAATAAGTTCCGCTAAAGCGTTAATGTTGGAACATTCTCCCAACTTCTTGCATCCATCGGGTACAATTAAACTTGTGCCGTCGCTTTTCCAATTAAAAATCCCCATACATCGCTAGGAGGAGCTTCTCACACGTACCTACCGATGGCCCAATTAAATACGCCATTCACCAGAGGGTTAATTAAGAAGAAAATTATCTCCTCAAACAGTAGGCGGGCGTGACAAGCTATGAGAGGTTCAAGTGTGAAGCGATAGCGAATGTCATAGGCGGTAGCGATTAGTTCGAAAGACTTGATGTGGGAACAATTTGTATCATCGTCATAGATGACGATAGTCTACTCCTGAAGTATCTTGAGAATGGCTCCTAGTCTAATTGGATGCGTCTAAGTATCTGAGACTGAAACTCAAAATCATTCAAACTTGGATGCAAAACACCACTTTTTGAACGTTTTTTTTTTCAAAATTTGCCTCCAAAACGCCCACCCTTCACCACTTCCTACATGTTTTTGCTAGAAATAAGAAGTGGCGCAACAAACTCCCCAGCAACACATGTGTGTCTGTAGTAGCAGTACCTATGTTGCTCAGATTTGTCGTGGTTTTACTTAGTAAGTAGAATTTCAAAAGTGCCATGTTACGATCCTTACTTAAGCTTATCTTTTGCGTGAGGTCATTGATAGCCAACATAAGTACTTATCCCTATATCCCTTATCTTCTATGGCATAAATTTTTCGAAAAATAAAAATTAGAAAGCTTATTCCTAAAACGCATGATGACGTAACATCCGAATAATCGCTCTAAGTTTATACCTTACGTCAGAACATAAACTGAACGACCTCTTGAAGCTGAAATATGACTGAAATTCCAACAGGAATGCCTACTCTCACTGAATTATAGCTAATGAGACGAATATTAAAGGAATTGATGGTGGGACGCGCATTTGTTTTTTTTCTCCATGTTATTTTGATAGAAACAAGATCGGAATTACTTCGATTTGTTTAGCCGAGATTATGGTGCTTACTCTGGTAATGTTTTGTGATATTGTGCTGTAAATTGACTACAGAGCTTGCTGGATTGTGAAGAAAGATTTTTCACTGTTATCAACAATTTTAAGAGGCGTAGGTATACGAACATGGATGTATTTCATGATAGACTTTAGCCAAAATTATAGTAGTTATCAAAATTACACAACTAATAGTTCGATTTTTTAACAGTAAGTGGATAGGCTTAGTTATGTAATAACCCTAGAATTGAAAGTTAGGTACCTTTATTACGGCTTATTTTTACTATATTAATTGCTTTAATTACAACACGTGTTCCACATTAAACACTGTTTTTTCAATTGGATCTAGAAAATCGAACCTCACAAATAGACATTTCATAATAGCTTTTAGAACCATTAGAAACATACCATACCTTTGGTCTTTTGATTTCAGTGTGCCATTCAGCTGCTAAAATGTAATATCAAGTCCCAAAGACAGGCGAGGTAGTACCTCTCTCTTTGAGAACGAGCTGAGCCGGATAACTACGTACCTTTCCAACGTTAACCATCGTGTACGGATTTGGACAGTATTAGTGGAACCGGACCTTTATGTACGTTGACATTTTGAGGAGAGGTTTCAATGCGATGTGGAATTGAAAATGCAGCTACAGAACTTGGGAATACGAAATATATGAGCTTTTTGTTTTAGCCAGCTTTTTAGCGAAGATTAAGAAAAAACCGGCAAAGTGCGAGTTGGACTCGCGCACGAAGGGTTCACCATTATCTATGAAAAATGAACGTATTTATTACCAACAACCAGCCAAAAAACAAACATGTTTTTAGCAGCAAAAAATACGGCTTTACACGTTTATTGTTAGGGCCCCCTTAACATATTTTTTTGTATTTGTTGTTATAGTGGCAACGGAAATACATTTGTGAAAATTTCAACTTTCTAGCTATCACGGTTTATGAGATACAGCCTGGAGACAAACAGACAGACAAAGGAGTCTTAGTTCCGTTTTACCCTTTGGGTGCGGAACCCTAAAAAAAGAAGTGCTTATTTCTAGAACTTATAGTAGTCCTCATTTGTTACACAAAAAACACAGAAATCTATAATATAAAAATCACTCCCTATTTTCGAATCACGCCTGAACGACTAGACCGATTTTGACGATTATTTTTTTGTCGTCTTCATAGTCAGGAGAAGGTTTATACAATAAAAAAAAAACAAAAAATCTCGGGACTCAGATGACACCTCAAGAAATAGCTAGTAAATTAACAAAAATACCAGCCTAGAAACAAAAGAACCACTTTTCCTTATGAGGACAAAAACCAGACAATTTAATATGAAAATTACAAAAACAAATTGGATAGCTCCTAGCTTTATAATTACATTTCTTACTATGTCATCACGTAAAAACTCGAGGCTGTTACAAGATACAGAACAGATGCCAAAAAACAATTCAATTATACAAAGTGGCTTAAAACAACATGGTATAAAATGTTACCATGCAAATCTGGCAAGAAGGGAGACTTGTCTTGTAAATCAACGGCCACACGACAGATATTATGGCGGATCTCACACTGCACAAAAGGACACACTTTCTAACCGACTTTGCAAATAGGAGGAGGTTTTCAATTCAAATGTTCGTGTATTTTTTTATTAAAAAAAATGTATTACGTAAAATAGGACTTCAGTTACCTAGAAAATGTGAAATAAATGACGAATAGATTAGTTACAACAGTAAAAATACATATATGTTTATATACAAAAAGATATAGTATATGTATTTTTGTTGAGCAAAACCATACACATATATTTAATTGTGACTCTTGGACAAAACAAAAATATTTGATGATGATTAAGCCCAATTAATAGGTACAAATACAATTGACGAGCGAGCATGGTTACAATTCGTTGTTTGGTTTCGAGTACGGCGCACGTCAGTGTGTGATCCGCCTAAATCTAAAAGGAAATTTTAAACCAAAACGGGTATTAGATAAGCGTTTGATTGCTTTTCTTGTTTCCATTCTCAAGTTGATTAAATAGCAAGGATACAAATTAAGGTAAAACGTCTCATTGAGGATGAGGAAAAGTGGAAAATTTCTTTGATTATTTTAATTTTTATGTAAGAGTAATTAAATAACGATTTTTATTTTTGTCATGGTTTAAAGCCATGTTTTTATAACACGATCTTAGGTACAGTCCGCCCTAATTAACTTAGCGTTTCTGAAGATGGTCCGTTTGACACCTTACGCATGCGCACTACGCAGTAGTGGTAGTAAGGTCAGTGGGGGCAAGATGAAAAACGGGGTAACACAAAATGTCATCCATAACTCCAGATTTAGTGCAGATTTTGCAGTGATAGCAACATTATTAGAATCGCCATTTTGTTACGCCAAACTTTCTCATTCAGCGTTTGCCATTTCGAGTGATTGGTCGTGTTAAAAACTTAAATACCCGAGTCGTGACTTTTTCGAAGTTAAATCGAGTTTTTTTATCTTCCCCCGAGTTCCATAACTTCACTTATGAGGTAGGTACGAGTGTTTTATTGGAATACCTGCTCATTATTTTGAATTTTTAGTCGTGTTATTACACCTAAATATGTTT
>NWSH02000613.1:2969393-2988962 GCA_002382865.2 Heliothis virescens | reverse complement strand
TAAGATTGAAATATACAAAACAAATAATTCGTTTTATCTTTGTTATGCCAAGGCATTTTGACACTACTGGTAGTTCCGAGTATTCTAGGCACTTCAAAATAAAGACTAGTGAGCATCAACAGCGTCAGATATTCATTTGAACGATTTTAGAAACTATTTCGGTCTTTCCCCATCACCTTTTTGTCTTTCCCCTAGACATATTTTCGTAATAACAACATTTAACTTATTTTTTTTTCTGCTTTCGAATAGATTTAATAGGAAGGTATTAATTTGATACAAAAATATATTCTTTGCTCTTTACTCATGACAAAAAACATTTTAGAATACGCTTATATGTACGGTTCTACACGTCTTCAAACACAACACTGCTCATCTCATTGAAAAACCGTTCGATCTTGCCCCTACCGACCTTACTTATTTTTTTTTACAATTATGAAGACAATAAGTCGGAAAATCAAACCTTCTGCGCATAAATAAATGAGCAAGGAATAAAATAACTAACTTCAGAAATGCAAAGTTTATTGTTGCGAACTGTACAAACGACAGCACATGAACCTACCACAATCTGTCAAATTTCTTCAATAGATTGTCAACCATATCACAATAGTGGGTAGGTTAATATTCGATTGGTAAAATTTGACAGACTCGGGTAGGTTAACCTGTTGTCCTTGACCTTGTTAACCGAGATACCATAAAATAATAATACTATAAGTACATATTATTATGGTAGGAACTAATGGATTTACTTAAAGTGAAGGTATAATACAGTAGATATAATATGGAGACAGCTGTTTGCGTGATGGCGCCATTGATAAAGTTAGGGCCATTAAAAACGCGGGTAAAGTTCTATTTAGGTCAACCTAGACTGGATCAATCAATTACGAGTTTCTAAGGGATATATACGGAAAGTTCGTTTATCTTAGAATCTGGGTAACCTATAGGGATAGTTCAACTTGGATATACCTGTTTACTTCGTTTAGCTAAGTTAGAAACTTTTCCTCTACTACTCATGATCCGTTACCTGATTTCAAGGGCAGTAGGTACTATTGATGCTAAAAAGAGGTCTTTGAAAAAAAAACTAAAACGAAAAATATGTACTTAGATTTGATCACCTATTATTACACTTTTAAACTTACATCGCACGTCTCTTCAATTTAAACTTGAAAGTTCGAAAGTCTATTATAATAAAAAAAACAATGACTATAAAATATTTGTCCCACTCAAACCTTCCAAATCCAAAAACCGAAACATTCACTCCACACATGGTTGTATCAACACACAGCCGTAAATTGGCCACAAAATCGGCAATAAAACTTACTTTTGCCAAAAGCCGTTATTACAGTATTAAACGTAAATTAATAGCTGACTTTATGGCCACAACACGCCTCTGGGAGGAGCCCTGGTCAGCAATTCTTGGAGATGTCGTCATTAATGAGCTCTTCAATATACCTTGAGAGAGCTATCATGGGCATTAATTTCCGATAGTCTGTTTACTGCTAAAGTAAATAGCCAGCTTGCCTGATTATATTACTTGAATTATAATAGTACTAGCTTCTGCCACTTTCTAAGGAAAATACTTCCCGCATCTGGACAAAAAGTACTTTATGACTGAAATGTTTTATCAAAATTCATTCAGCCGTTCGCGCGTGAAGAATTAACAAACGTACACACTCACAAATTTTCTCTGTCTGTCTCTTCCGCTTTAAAGGTAATTCATCATTCACGCATTTACCTTTACATTATTTAGTACATACCTAATTATATTTTATTAATCAGAGCAAAGTATACAGGAAAGTCAGGTTCGATATTGATGTAAAATATCTTAAAAAGCATAACTTTAATATCTTAACATGGACTGAATATCAAATTAATCTTCCACTAAACACATACTGCCCTTAAAACAGCTTCAAACTTGATTTTCTTTTAATCCATCTTCCAACAACGAAGCTACTCATCCGCTCCTCTCGTATGTCGCGAGTAAACAACCTGAGCTATGCAGGCGAAAATTTCTCGATAAAATTATCATAATGATGTCTAGCGCCAAGTGGCCTGGGAGCGACAGGCTAATCTTCTGCACCTGATACGCCCCACATAATAGCCTTTCTATCCTGTCTATTTTTCAGCCTTTGTTAGTTCTCGTCTTTGCTGAAGGTAATTAAAATCATGGAGCTGTTTAAGAGTCATTTACATGTCTGATAGTTTCTTTTGTAGTCTTTTGTAGTAGCCTTATTTTTTTACGGCCGTTCCCAATAATCTATCTAACTCTGGATTTGCTTACCAGATATAGGAATTTGACATTACTTGTATGGGCCTAATGTCAAAATTCTATCTCTAGTAAGCAAATCCAGAGATAGACAGAATATTGATTTCCGCAGTAAGTAAATATTGATTTATATATTTTCTAGTTGTCAACGTCACTGCTGGACAAAGGCCTCCCCCAACCTGGGGGGATTTGAACATATTCACTGCGCTGGGAATGTGTGTTGGTGAGCGCAGTGTGGGATATTTTTAACTTCGGAGATGCTGATGCGCACCTAAAAGCAAGGCATTTAATATCCCATTTGGTACTCTAGTGTATGAGGGATATAAATTATACTTGAAATATTTTCTAGACGTTACTGATTAATTGTCTGAAGACTAAATTCTTCAGATTACACTTTTCTTAATTTATTTTCTGTCCATCACATTTTTTCAACAAATCTGCTGACCACCACTAATTGCTTCAAAACCCCCATTTTTATACGCCCTCTAATTCTAATCTAGCGACAAAAACTTGTACCTAACTGAATAATGAAATCCCCAAAATGGAGGCTACATTTAAGTCATTAAAAGTAATAATTTATTACTCAGTAATTTGGGCTTTAATCTTAGCTCGCGTTAAAAGCTAGCTTTTTACTTGAAAGCTGACATTTTTGGCCTAATTTTGTTTAATGAGCCTTTCTTGAACCGTCATGATGTGATGGCAGATGCGTCAGCGTCATTAGTTCATTATGTCGCGGTTACGCCCAATGATAGTGCTTGCAAGCGTTTAGTGATGAGCGAAGCGGTTTTTGTCTATTTATCGATATGTATTTTGGTTTTGGTCCTTCTAATATTTGACTTTACGTCTTGGTCAATGTTCTAGGGCTAGGGTTATTGGTGTTCCTTCATTTGACATACCACCCATCTCATCAATCAACATATTGCAAGAAGCAGTTTTACATTATGAGTTTAGTTGTTTTTACTTTATTAAGGTTCTTTCAAAGCAGTTACCCAAGCAACTCGATACCTTAGGTCTTACGTAAGGTACTGTCTTTCTGTCAGATTTTCCGACTTCTAAATACCCTTAACGACTGCTAAAGATGTTCAAATAACCTCTTAGAGAGATGGTTCACATTAACACTTTCTTCTGTTTTCTATATTTTGATTTCACACAAGTTCATCGAACAATCCAGAATCGTCAGTGTCCCCTCCCTAACAAGTTAATGGCGTCTGTTTAGCTGAGATACGGACCACGGAACACTCGGTGGCCACGACACTATTCGTACGTAAGGCTCTTCAAACCTGCAGCCATTTTATTGTGTCGTTTAGTTAGCTGAGATTGTAATGGGTTTGGGCATTTTGGACTTGTGGACTCAAATCAAATCATTAAACTGTTAGTGGGTTTCACAAATTGCTGTTACATATCAATTTGTTTTTTAACTAGATTAGGCCGGTGTTTCCTACCTGACTACTGATTTGTGGATGGCTGACTAGGTTTTTGAAAAAGTGGTAAGTTATCAACCAAATACAACAATAGAATAATAATATGCTCTTTCTACACATTGAAAGAGTGGGTGGGATTTTTATAAAAAAAAAGTAAGTATATAACTTTTAGAGTTATGATTTTGACTCGACTTCCATCCATGGTCCTCGTCTTATTTAATGAAAGTTACCCACCAAAATGAAAAAGAACGTAAAATGTTACAACGGTCTAATAATATTGGGAAAAATTGGCATAAAAAAATTATATGTTGTAGTGAATGAGAAATCTATAAAATACGTGTTTTGAAGTGTATTTTTAAGAGCATTAGGTCCTCAATGTAGTCGTAAACGTTAAAGTTGACCGAGGCTTGCACTTGATCGTTCTTATCAAGTGTTCTAAAATTTTGAGTGGTGCTCCAAAACCAGGAAAAGGAAAGTTGAAAATATAAACGTACTGGAGTGTTGGGAAAAGGGTCATTGGAAAAGCTGTTTGTAAATAAAAAAATATTAAACAATATTATTTCAAAAAGTTATTTATTAAGGAATACATTATGAAAAAACTGAATAAAATAACTGAAAAATACTAACAAAAAGTTTACTCCATGATCGAAGCTTGTAAAATAGCTTACACTAGCCGTTTTCCCGCGGTTTCACTCGCGTCCCGTGGGAATTATTGCCCGTACCCGGATAAAATATAGCCTATGTCACTCGTGGATAATGTAGCTTTCGAATGGTGAAAGAATTTTTAAAATCGGTCCAGTAGTTTTTGAGCCTATTCATTACAACCAAACAAACAAACAAACAAAAAAGTTTTCCTCTTTATAATATTAGTATAGATAAAAGTAACAACATAGCGAAAACATTGTATGTAGATACTTTTACTATATTTTTATCCCAACATAAAATAAATACATATACAAATTCGCTTTCGCCCGATGTTTCACACGCATCCTGAAGGAACAACTCTCAACACCCGGATAAAAAGCGTGCGTGTATTCAGGGATTCATCTATCTCTATGTCAGATTGAATTTCAATTGGTTCAGCCGTTTTAGTGTAATTACGTAACACAAAGAGTTACTTTCGCATTTATTATACAAGCTGTTGATTTGCATCTGGTCTAATTCAATGACGTAGTTATGCTAATGATTCTCGGCCCAAATCAACAATAAAATGAGTTTTTCTTTTTTATTTACCGAAATCCGTCAATGTATACTAGCCGTGTTTGAATGAGTTAGTAGCCTTATAACCATAAATTAAATCATTTCGTTCATGAGTCCGTGTCGTTTGCGTTTGTGTGAAAGCGCAGCGTGGTTATAAGACTACTAACACATAAAAATACGGCTAGTATATACTGACGAATTTGGGTAAAAAAAAATAATTTAAAAATACTTTTTATTGTTGATTTGGGTCGAAAATCATTAGCATAACTACGTCCTTGAATTTCACCAGGATGCAAAACAACAGCTTGTATTAAAAGGATTATTCAAATACGCAATCGGCGTATCTCTGTTACTACGCAGCGTACTACGCCATACTGCAATTATTGGTGATCAATACGCCATAACTACTCCACCGTCTAGTTAGAATAATCAAACCAATTCTTGGTAATTCATCCACTAATTACTCTGTTTGGTTAACTGGATAAACTATAACAATACTTCGTTATAGCGGATTGGTTGCGCTAATCTGCAGAATAATGGTTGGTTGGTTGGTTGGGCTGGTTAATATTATAACTGGTCACTTACAGCAAGCTGGAGTGTTTTAGTGAGAATCACGTACGTAAAATTCTAGTCTCAATCTTAAGAATAAAGGGATAAACCATAGGCCAATAACCAAAGGTTTACAGAAAGCCTAAAAAAAGCTACTGACTAGAAAAGCGTAAAATGATTTTCCATCACACCAGTAAAAATGATTCTACAATTTTTAGAATGATAGAGGGAGCAACACGCAACGAGCATCCATTTACAGCGGAATTCAATAACCTATCTATCTGTCGATTAGGTTACTAGAGATAGGAATTAGGTACTTGCAAGGAGCAAATGTTAAAATTTAATCTGTAGTAAGCAAGAAAAGATAGACAGGTTATTGAAAACGACCGCGAGTACAAGTAGGATACTTCTCTCATTTTTTCGAGCAAGCCATAACTCACATTAACACCTTCCAAAATAACCTTACCTATTTCCGTCCCCTTAACAATATTTCCACCCTACTCCCATAACTTATAAACTGCGTTGACAAGGCACTAGCACCACTTAAAATTACGCACCCTTTAGTACGAACGCAGGTAAGTAAATTGACGTAGTCAGCCATTGACTGCCCACGCCTTAGGTGAGATCCTGCGTAGGAGTTTTATTTATGAAGTTAGGCTATAGCTGTTGGCTTTCTTGGAGACTTTATGAAGTTAAAGCAGTTTTTTTTCGAGTGAAAGGATGGGGAATATTTTGTTTAAAGTTTTAATAATTACTCTATGACTGATTTTATTATGCGATCAAAATATATGCTTTTTTGAAATCCCTTTCTTCATATTGACACCGTGATTGGTTTATCTTGACACCACAGATCTCCAAACATTTTTCTTAAATACTTTGACCTTGACCAAATATAATTATCGTATACTATATTTTTCTTGACCTACTTCTTTACAGTTACTGCACAAAAAACCTCAGAACGTCTTCCCCCAGTAAAACTTTTAATGACCCATTGTGACCTGTCCTTTAAATCTCTTTAAATAGGTCACATGAGCTACAAGCAATATGCACTCCCCTTTACTTAATAGTTCCCACTGGCTTTATGTGACATTCCAGTAAAGTTTCGCTACTTAGCACAAGTCTTAGAATTTTTATACCCCCTTAGAGTGGTTATGACCTGGTTCTGAAGTAAAACTTTGTTTACGTTTGGAATTTATTTAGTAGTGGAGGAGTCAATATTGGCTTTTTTTGGCATATGTTTGTATGTGGAAAACCGGTCTATAATCTTTAAATGATTAGTGTTGACTCTTTAGTAACCCTATGGTATCAGCCGTTGCCTTGCCGAAATAGTTAGTGGTAAAATAATCGTACTATAACTTCTCAATCTAGAACACAGCAATATTGGGTAACGGCTGAAATGTAATGGTTACACTAAGAAGTTCTTTTTGAAAAGATCAAATATACAAACACGTGCAAATTTTGGCCATTTTTACCCCAAAAAAAGTTGAAAAAGGCCTTTCTACCTTACGTGTCGAAACGAACACCGCCCTATAAACATGACCAGGGTCTTAAAGCAAACAAATATGCGTCCAAAGATACGTTCGCACGTAAGAGGACCTGCCATTACGGCTGTCTCATATTTTTGCCTCGAGCTCAATAAGCGCAGGCACGGCCAAGTTTGCCAACCTCTTCTAATTAATTTCCACTCCGTGCCGGTAAAGTGGGAACTTTGGCTGTGGCTTGAGTAAGGAGATTTTGTATCATTAGTGCATTTTTAATTCGAATTATTATTGTTTACTTGCTGTTTCTGGCAGGTTCGCCCGCGTTTGGGGCAACTTTTTTTTCATCATATGATCCTTGTCCTAACTAGAAGGAACACGACAAAAAAGAATCATCGGAATTGGTCTAGTCTTTCAGGCGTGATTAAATGACCAAAATATTTAGGGGGTGATTTTTATATTAAAGATTTCTTTATAAAGTGTTTATGAATTTTACCTACCTACTATTACTTGCTGGAACTTACAAATTTTTGAGCTTAAATCCAGCTAAGCTAAACAAAAGAGTCTGCTATAGTTTTTCATCCTCAAGAAAAGATCGATGCTTGTATTTTGTATGAAGCAGACCTTAAGTTTTTATTATTACACAAAATATATTCAAGTATTATTTAAATCAATTTCCCAAAAAGAGGGAAGTTCTCAATTTTTTATTATTTACATTATATTTACAACATACTTACACTATTACAAAAAAAAACTTAAACTAAGAACTAAAAACTAAAGGCGTCAAAAAATTCCTCCCCATCGCTGTCGACCGGGAGCGTGCCCAAAAGGCTGGCAGCATTGCCACGCTGGATGGCAATGCTTAATCTTTGACCTAGGTAATTCAAGTTGGTAATTAAAAAAACAAAAAAAAAAGTTGCTAATGCGATATATTTATTCCTGTACTATATCCATCAGTATCCATTTCAACACGCTATTACACAGTATCTTGCACCACAACTTTATGGGACTTTACACGGACGATAGTGTAGCTTTACTGAGCCCCGAATTGGTGAGATTAATTCTATAACAAAAGCGTTTGATCTGGCCGAGTGGCACTCTACACATGTATGTAAACCATTGAGGATTGTGTTTCTTACTTATGTTTGTTTGTTGAGAAAGAGAAAGATTTTGTGCAAGAAGTATTACAGTTGAACCGTGGAGCAATTTGCTATGAACACGGTTTGGTGGAATTTTCTCAGTTTTCTCTATTTTTTTTAAATTAATTCAATAAAAATTCCTTGAATAAAAATTAATTAAGTAATAAGTAGCCATTTCTTTCTGCAGAGCACGTTAGAAGTTCAGTTATTTGTATACAAAAAATATGTAGATTATAGATTCTTTGTTACGTGTTTCGATAAAACTACTAAAAACTAAGACCTCAAAATTCCGAACAAACAAAAAAAATAAACCCCCTTATTTTTTAAGACAAACTACGGTTTATTTTTTAGTAAAATGGGTTTTTACGCTTTCTGAAAACTAAGGCACAACCCAAACTGAATAAATAGTCAATATTGAACTGATCAATTTAAATATTTTACGCACAGAAACAGTGAATATTTTGGCAATTTTAGAACCAAAATATTGAAGTCTAGACATTTTTTTTCTAAATATTGATAGTCATGTCAGTTTTTCAAAGATATTTTTCGATAATATATGCGTTTTCTGACAGATCTAGTTTATTAGATATCGGGTTGAATATAATATTATTTACCCTTTTTGCATAGGATTAGAATGTCATATCAAATGGTCTTAACAAAGGGCGTCGCGTTCAATAGAGTGACATGGGGTAAATACGCATTTACCACTATTTTGGGGTAAATTCTATTCTATTATCAGAAATAGCTTTCATTCAAATAAAAATATAAAGAAATAAGTATTTGCAGCTGATTTAAGTACAGACGACAGCAGGTCAACGTATACGAATCTGTCAAATTTTACCAATCAAATATTAACCTACCGCCATTGCGATAAGGTTGAAAATCTGTTGCAGAAATTTGACAGATTGTGGTAACTTGATGTGCTGTCGTCTGTACAATGAAATATAATATAGATGCTTTTTTGTCTAACGGCCAGTTTCACAGGTTAGAAATAGAGTTCAAGATAGCTGTCTGTCTGACAGATCATGCCGCAGAAAAGTAAGCAAAATTAAAAACATTTGCATGGCGCTATCTTTCAGATAGCTATTTAGAACTCTGTCTGGAACCTGTGAAACTGGGCGTAAATATAGTAAAGAAACTAATAATGGCAAAACTTACTTGCTTAATAGATCATACAAAAAATAATAACTGCTTTTTCCACTTAAATGTCACCAACATTTCAAAAGAAATTCACAAAATGAAGACACGTTTCAGAAATTTAAACTTCTTGCCCACTTTCATTGGCCGCACGTGTCACATACGTATACGTTTATCGAACGCCTACGCTGGACAAACGCTTGTGTGAAGGCACTCTTAACTATAGAGATCAATGCGTCAGAAATAGATGGCATTTTCACTAAGTAAGGTTAGCATCACTAACAGTCACGTTTTAAGGCTCGTCTTTTGTTCCTAGTGCTTATAAACGCCTTCACAGAGTATGGTTAGAAATATCTTAAGCCCACGCGAGTACTTGATACTAGAGATTTTATTCGTTTTTTTGAAGTCTATAGCCCACGCATTTAAATAATAGACTCTTAATAAAGCTAGATTTTATGAAGTTTATATGAAAGCTGGAAATAGTTTTAATCTATACCAATCAATTGATTTCCACATTTCCAATATCGTGGGTGCGAGAGTGTAGACATAGAAACGAGACGATTTGAATTGTCGCGAGTCGGAATCGAAACTGCATCGTGTCGTATCAATACGACCACCTATTAGTAGTTAATGCGACCAACTATTACGTCTTAATTGATACCATCAATTCTCAATTCAAGATGCTTATCACTGACCTCTATTATACCACTGGACTGGTTAAAAAATGTACACGTAGTTTGCAGCCATTTGCATTATACGTCAAAATTAGTTCGCTGGATAATAGCTATTGACGCTTCAAAGTGACACAAAAAAAATGCTGTCAAACGCTTGGAACAGCCTGTCCAGTGGTATAATAGAGGTCAGTGATGCCTATAGATTCTCCGTTTACTTAAAAAAGTAGGTAAATGTAAGTCATATTTTACTAACATTTAAAAACAGATTTCATAATGAAAACATCTTGTTACATCATAACAGTAATTAAAAACCAAGTAATAATACTTAAAAAATAATTTCATAACTTTTAAAACACCTAAGTTAAAAATAATCAGATTTTAACTATTCATACAGTTTGCAAAAAGTTGCTTAATAAACCCAAGTTGTATAATCTGTAGCTACATTTAACTAAGTTTAAGCAAAATAACTAGAAAACTAGTTTCATCTCAAGTATTTATAAACAGCTGTTATCATTAATGTTATCTGTCTGCAGAGTATAGCTACAGACAGTGAAGTTAAAATTTTAACTTCGTTTGTTTGTAAGAAAATTAATACTTTAATAATTGCGACCACTATTTCAAAGAGTTATCGCGTTGTCCAGATAACTGGGTAACTGGGGTTGAGAAAGTCAGATGGACAGTCACTCATCACTCTATGTAAAACACTGGTACTCAGCTGCATCTAGTTAGACAGAAAGCTAACTCAACGTCGTTGAAAAAGGGTAGGCTGATGATAATTAACGACGGTTTTACTCTGTAAGCTTCGGGGAAATAGTCCCGTAATATTTTCATTGCGAAATTAGAGATTGAATTCTGACGTTTGCTCCACATAAATTACGTCTAAATTCGATCTCTAATCGCAAAATAACAGATGGATAGATTATTGAAATCCGACTTAAAAGCTTTAAGCATTCTTCACCAATTATCTTATGGGTGGTGGAATTTCCAAGAAAATCTGCCATTTTGTAACCAAACTTCACTATTTTTCCTGTTATATCGTTTTCCCTTTTAGTCTCATAAAAAAATCTACTATTATATAATAACATTTCGGTTTGTAACTCTTTAAAGGTCACAGAGAGGATCATGAATTTATATCGGAGAACCACTTGCGAACATTTTCGGTACGCCCTCGAAACTTGGACCGCAGCCTCTTGAATTAAAAGTCATTCTGTTTTTCAAATGATGTTGAAAGTATGGTCGTGTTTTTACTGTATTTTATATAAAAATATATGATGGTTTAGAATATGTATGCCTGGTCAGATGTATGGCCAATAAACAGGGTTCTCAGCCCCATGCACTATTCTATAATGTTTCTAGTTTCAGTGAATTCATAACTGTTAAGTAACAGATCAATACTAAAATTATAGCTATTATTAAGGTACTCTAAACTTACCTTAAGATCTTTAATTACAGATAGAAATACAAAATAGGTGAAAATAGTTAGTAAAATAAAAACGTTTGTTGTGTGGGAGCCCCATAAAATACTTATCAGATCAGATTCAAAACTTTAGCTATCATGCCTTGTGACAGACAGACGGGCAGACGGACAGCAAATTCTCAGTAATAGGGTACCGTTTGCCTTTGGCTACGGAACCCTAAAAAAATAAAATTATTCAAAACGTTCCCCGTAAAGGTAAATAAAATACCTATTTGACCAAAAAGAGAGCTTATCAGTACCAAAAACATTAGTTTAGCAGCCCATAAACGTGATTACCCGCGATTATCCCGTATCAATTAACAAACGCACGTAAACACGTTTGTGGTTTGATTTATACTTAACAAGTAAATGTGTATCTCAGATTCGCTGTTACTCCTCGTGGAATGCCTCGAAACACATATAGAGTGTTGCTACCTAATTGCTATCAGGTGCCATTAGTTGCTACCAATTGCTACGCTCGTGGTTTTAAAGATAATCTTCAGAGAAAGGTGACAGCGATTCAATGATATTCTGGAATGAGTAATTAGGTAGTAACTCTTGGTTTGAAAAAAAAAACTCAATAATTTTGCGCAGTTTCTTTACACTGGGGGAAATGACAGTGATCCTGATGTCTGAATCGCTGCCACCTTTGTCTGAAGATTATCTTCAAAACCACGTGGATAGTAATTAAGTTTAGGTAAGGTAGCAAGTAATGGCAGCCGGTAGCGCTTAGGTAGCAAGCACTTATGTATATTTCGAGAGATTCCACGAGAAGTGACAGCGATTCTGATACACACAAGTAAATGTCACATGAAATGAAGCTGAACGTAAACTCGTCTGCAATTACTGTTCTGACTAAAGTTAATTCTCACCATATATTAGGAGTACTATAATGATAATAATTGGACCCTTTTCACTGGCTGTCCTCCAGACAGTTTAAATTGTAGTTTGCAATTGTTTAATTAAAATTAAATTCTGAGTTTTGAATAGTAATAATTTTGTATGCTGTTTAATATTTGCTCTAATAACTTACTTTTTTAAATGTAAAAGAGTTCAAAAATGTCTTAATTTCGAATGATTTGGCTTTTTAGGGCTCCGTACCCAGAGGGTAAATGACGGTTCCATTTACTCTCTCCTGACTTGCTGTCTATCAGGCTGTCCGTCTGTCACCAGGCCGTATCTCGTAAACCATGATAGCTAAAGAACTGAAATTGCATTCACATTCACAGATGTCATTTGACTTATAGAAAACGTCTATATGTATAGGATCCTTACCAATCCTACCAAATTACGATAGAAATACCGAAAAACTACAATAATTAAATAAGTATAGGTAAAGAAAGTGTAAGTATCATATACTACATGACCACAAATAAATGAACCCTGTTACTTTTGATTTGAACATCAATCATTTTTTGCTCAAAAACTTTTCTCAAAATCCGCAAGTTTCTTATTTATTCACAAACATTTTTGATGAATGAACGTTGTAACTAGTTTTTTTTTCTTATAAAAAGTAGAGAATTCTCCCAAGAGAGAATTTTTGTTTTTCATACTTTATCATGTTTCATCATAAAAGTGGTCGAAATTCTTGCTCAGCTAAAGTTTTTACATCAAAGATTAAACTATAAAGAATTAATAACATGATTCTGTTTTAAAATTGATAACTTTCTGATAAAAGACAAGTTGTATTTTTATCTAATTTAGATACTGCGATACAAATTGAGAAACCACTACTTTTTCCTAATCACTAACAAAACTATAATTATGAAATTCACTTTTCTTTTTTCAATTTAATTATACTTTCGCTAAATCAGCGACACAAAAAAAAACAAAAATAATCTCCTCTACCTTAGAAAGCTTTTTAATTTAATTAATCCGTTAAAAAAATAATGACTTAACTCGCAATTACTTATTCCTTTTCAAAACATACCCGGGCTCACGAAAGACAAAACATACAAAATCCACTTACGGCCGCTCCAACATATTTCGACTTAACTAAATAAGTAAATTTCACCAAAGTCGTTGGCAACTTGTGTTGTTCATTGTACATTATCGTCGTATTCCGCAGAGGATCGGTAGAACAACAGTTTATCCCTTAAAGCATATAACCAACTGGAGAAGCCGTTGCAGTGTCTTCTCTTTTACCAAATGTACGAGAGTAGTCATACTTGTAAGCAAAAGTGTGACGTTGAGGTCGAAAGAGCTCGTGGATGAGCAAAAACCGCGCGGATCGACCTATCATAGTGTGAAGCAACGCTTAGTGCGGTCGGTTCATGGGTAGGTGACCATCTTGTAATGACGAGTTCCTCCGTACTTCGGAAGCTACGATTAACTGGTGGGCTCCGGCTGTCATTTGAACATCTTTGGCAGTCGTTACTGGTAGTCAGAAGCCAGAACGTCTGCCAACCAGTCTTACCAATAGGTATCGGGTTGCTCGGGTAACTGGGTTATGGAGGTCAATCTGACCTCTATCCCTATCTAGCCTATCTATCTTGCCTATCTAGGCAGTCGCTCAATGCGAAACACTGGTTCTCAGCTGAATCGGGTAAGACAGAGCCGACCCTAACGTAGGTGGGAAAACGGCTAGGCAGATGATAACTTGTACTCCTGGCGCTTCCAGTCAGTTGAAAACTCTAAACTTTATCCTATCGGATGAACTTACGTAACTTTGCCAGTTTTGATAACAATGATTTGTCTTTTTATTCGAATAAGTTTCGTGTTTATGAGGCGAATTATTGAGGATATCGTGGTTATGTTATGTGTAAACAGATAGACGGGAGAGTTTAGTCATTAGAATAATTCTGAACAACTGCTTATTGTGGCAAAATAAGTATCTCAAAGTTTTACTAAAACTCAATACTCGCTATCAAAAAAAGCAGTAACGCAATCAAATAACTGACTGTTTAAATTCATAGTTCTTTCTCTCAAATGGAATTTTATAAAAACTCAGATACAAGTAGTACCTGACTTTTTGGGTGCACGGTTAGAAAAGTGAGCCCCATGGAGAAGAACCAATGATAAACCCCACATGCAACTTACAAACTACTAAAATATTGACCACAGATTTTAACATGACCTAGCAGCTCTATAATCCTAAAACTTAGTGCGACCTAAAAAAAATACGCAATCTATAAAAACCTACACTAAACGTTCGTGTATTCAGCTTAACACAACGGATATTGAGAGCCCGACACGGCTGGCAGGTTTCGGAGATCGTGTGGGATAGCGGATACCATCAAATGACGTCATGAAAGCCATACAATCTACCCAAACCTGTAGTGTGAGCCTTCGAGCTATAAAAGGCCGTTTTCTAAGAGGCTGTTTTTAGGCTAAAGCTATATTAGGCCGCGACGCGACTTGTGAAATGAGCGATTAAACATGAATGAATGCTATAAAGAAAAAAAATGGTGTGTATGGTTGTAGTGAGTTGGCTCAAAAGATACGGAACCGATTTGGAAAATTCTTTCATAGTTGAAAAGCAACACTATTGCTGAGTAAAATAGGTTTTATTTTAAGGAAGAAGTTCCCCTTGGAAGCGGGTGAAATCGCGCGAAAACAGCTGGTTCCAAATAAATATTACTAGCGTTAAGTGTCTTTATTCGATAGGAACGACATTACTGTAATTGCGGTATCAGCTACATCGACGTTATTAGTGAAATTGGAGTGAATTTATTAGAAAACTTCTCAATTATACGATTGCGCCGAATTTTCTCTTATAACGAAGCCATAGCATGTTTATTTAATTTCGCTCTTCAAGTCGCAAATCGCTGCATACTATAGCCTCAGCTTTAGCTATAGTAAAAATATTTTTGCTAAGATTTTTTTCGATTACTAGACTTACGAAATTGGTGCGTAGTTCGTGGAAATAACATCAAATTGTATGTTTATGGTTGGTAAAGCAGTATTATCTAGGACGGCAATAAGGAAACTGTTGTATGGATAATATGGATAGAATAATGAATTGTCAATGCAACTAAGCTTAGTTGTATGCTAATATATTTTGGTTGAACGCACTATGATCAATATGATTTTGTTACTATAATTTTATACATGTATTTAATTCTATGGTCTATGGAGTTTCTTGCCGGCTCTTCTCCATGAGACCGAGGCAACTAGTGTGACGTTTCATAGGAGTCTGCAAAGGCCTATTTGAAATAATAACATTTGACTTTGACTTTGAAAATTTAAATTAGAAAATCTCGTGCCTAAAGAAGGAACTACCGGGGTGGTCTATTGTTTCACGGTTATCCCACAGGGACTCCTCCACGCACTCGGATAAAGAGTAGCCTATATACTTTGTTGATAAACAGTCTATCTGCTACTTAATTATTTTTTAATCGGTCATGTAGTTTCTGAGATAATCTTCAAAAAATCTGAAATATAGGTACCACATACGTATCTTCTTGTACAATATGATTTCTTTATTTTCTGCCTACTTGATGTCCACCACTGAGCTTCACAAACAATCCCAATTTGTCCTAATGTCTCAATAAACGAGCTGTTACTGAGAAAAACTTTTATCATTTATATAGAGCTGATGATACAAGTCTCAATTGTAACAGCAGTGCCAGTAACACGGGACATTTGTCAAAAGTTTACTCAAACATATTTGTGCAGTTTGTTTTGATATCGGTTAGCCTTGTTTTTGGTTAAACATGCTTACAGTCACTGTTTTGTATGCAGCCATTTTTTACTAGTGTAAAATTAACTGTCCATGTATAAAACTTCTTTCATTAGTCTTTAAACCTTTTTATTGACTCATTGATTTTTTTTATTTTTGATGTGTTACTTGGTCTGCACAGTAGCCTGAAATAAATCATATTATAAGACCATTCTGGATAAAAGATTCTAGGTAATACCTAAAAGAAGTTTTGATAGTTACAAAACAAAACACAATTCCATTCATTTTTGAAAATTTCACTGAACAAAATCCACGTACGTCCACATCAATTTTCATCGATACCCTATAACTACAGAACCCGATACCCAAAGTACATTAACCCTCCAAAATCCAGTGGTAGAAACAGCACACAACATATAAATCATAAATACTGCAGTCGGTTAGCCATTGCCGCCAAACGAGGATTATATTGGGGAGGGTTGGGAGGTACGGACCTATCAAATGCTAGTTAGGTAACCGCGGTTCAAATCTGAAACGAAAAGTGAAAGATTTGAGTTTAAAAATAGACTGTATTTGTTGTTTCTTGTATTGGTTTGTTTGGTTTTAAGTTTTGTTTTTATTTTGTTTTGAGAAATCATATTTTTAGGTAATGTATGTATTACTAGCTTCTACCAGCGGCTTCGCCCACTTCCCAAGGGAACTATTAACCGTACCTGGATATAAAGTAGCCTATGTTATTCCTCGGGGTCTATTCTATCTTTGTACCAAATTTCATCAAAATCGGCTCACTGGTTTAGGCGCGAAAGCGTAACAGACAGACAGAGCTACTTTCGCATTTATAATATTAGTAGGGATAATACTTTGAGGCCTTATTAAACAACCAAGTCCATTCATAACCTGACAGACACCTGTTATCGGTTATCACAGTAATTGTAACCTACAAATATTTGTATGTTAATTAACTAGGCAATTTAAAATGTTATTGAAATTTCTTTTCCTTTAACCAAACCATTTAAATAGAATAAAAGAAAAGATAACATTATGTGAATATTTATCCTTGAATTTTCCCCAAGCTTTTCAAAAAAAGCCACAATAAAAAAAAACAATATCAAAAAATATTATCCCTTTGACCCGAAAATATACTTACATCAACCAACACTCGAACTCGAACCCAATACATATGAACACTGAGTCTCTAGGGACTGCAAATGTACCGCTGCAGTGGAACCCAATATTTTGTGTGACGTCACACAAATACGTCAAAAACACTATAAATTATGATGTGGGTCGATGTATGTAAAGCATCATTTTGGAAAAATGGAAAAGTGAAACTTTCCTCTGTTTTCTTTTATAAATATTTTTTGATCTAAAAAACCACTTAGGTATCCAAGGGCTGGCTTTCATTTCGCACAGCGGTTAAGCATTGCCATACAACGTGGCAATGCTGCCAGCCTTTTGGGTACATTACCGAGTGACAGCGATGAGGACCAATTTTTTGGCGCACTATATTAGGTTTTAGCTCTGTATATAAGAATAGTTACAATTAAGATAATAAATTTAAATATGTATATTATAAATGAATAAAAATTAAAAAGTAACTTAGGAATCTCTAACGTTATAGGATAATAGCAACCTAATTCGTTAGAGAATTCAATAAGTTTAATTTAATTTGCATCTAATACTATTTACTTGACTTGACTTCTTTTACTATACTTGATGATGATGACATCTTGATAATCCCCATCAGGGATCTTCTACTTCGTCTTTTTTTTTTATATCGATGGGAAATCATCAGCTTGTGACAGTCATCAGTCGTCAGACAGACATCAGTGGGTGACAGCGGAAGGGAGTGTCAGACTTTTACTGACTAAAACCCACCGTGTTCCTTCGGGAGCCCTTTGTGTGCCAGGGCCGCGGTAACTCTTTCGAACAACCCGCAGCCCCGACGGGCTCTGGCCCTAGTGGGCCCCGCAGGGGTTTGCTGACACTCTCTGAGGAGCGCGTGGAACAACGCGCGCCGCCGACACGGGCCTGTCGTCTCTCAGGAGACGGAAGGACGATGAGCCACCCGAAACTCACCGCCCACAGACCCACGCCTACGGTGGCCGGGAGTCATCTCTTGTCTTCTTCGTCTAGGGCAGTCTTGTAGAAGATTTCGTCACTACGATTTAAATAGTAAATTTTTTTCAGTACATTGTACACATTTTTTTTTAAAGTTATTTTTGTAAAAACTGTATGCACCTTTAATGGGCAAGCATGACTGATACTATTTTAATAGTTTATTTTTGTTTTCGTAAGATGTTCTTCCAGTGAAGACCAGTTGAGGCAACCTTTTTCTCAAATTAGCACTTACTATAACCTTCCCACTTGACAAAGGGTATAAGAATTCTAAAGAGATGTAATTGGCTAGAGATAAGATTTAATTGTCTAGAAAAAATATAAAGTCTTTGCCTCTCAATAGTAAACTGCGACAAACCGTTTGCAAGAGATCAAATTAATAAATCCTTTCTCAGAAACAGTACAATGTTCCATAAATCCGAGCGCTCTATGAATTTATTTCTAAGAAATCTTGTTAAACAGGAACCTATTAGAATTACAATTTACCGGGAATCAATTTAGTTGAGAACCGTTTCCATTGTAGATATTTATTGTAGCGTGTTTAATTAAATATCTTACCTGGTCTTTGAATACAAATAATAATTCCTTTTCAAATATTTTTTGTATTTGTATGTCATAAATCTATCCAAAGATTGACTGTAATAAATCTGTTATTGCAACAGAATATGATGAAAATACGTGCAGTAGTTTTTCAGTGTACCACGAACAGACAAACAAGGAGTTTGTTTGATAGTATAAACACGTATGATATATTTCATAACAACGTGAGTTGTTAGATAGGAAACCGCGCGCTGACAGCCCGCCTCGTATGACGTATGAGATATGTCATACGGGGAGTGATACGGATAATCGAATGACGTTATATCGATGGTCGCTATATCGAAAAAAATTATGAGTGGTACGCTATCTCGAAAGCGCATTATGTCGAAAACCGGTATATCGACTGACGCTATCGCGAACAACGGTATCTCGAAAAACTGTTTGAATGGTACGCTATTTCGAAAGTGTTCGTATAGATATACACTGTTGCGATTTGCGAATGGCAATGACGAATAACATCCCGAGAAAAAAGTTTATTATTATAAGTAATATAGCGATTCAAATCTGGATTTGTCCGGGGATGCCTTATCTTTGTATTGCATTTGGGAATCGAGAGTTGTCTATACTAGGTACTAAGTAAAAATCTATTTCCTTTAGTTCAGTATTAATCCTTATCAAAATAAATATGTATAGTCATATACCTAAACAATAACGCACATTAACACTATTTATACTTTTACACTAAGTATATCAATCAGATTTTTGAGATATTGTCGCTAGATGTAATGAGCGGCGAAGTCCGAAATCCAGCGGACAAAGCTGCGGGTGGAAGTTCTTAGTTTATTATGATGTGATAAATAAAATAATAAAAACTAACGAGGGTTGACTCGAAATAATTTTTAGTTTCATAAACCACAGAATACTTTATTAGGTTCTATCTACAATTTTTGTTGAACAAGTTTATTAATTTTAC
>NWSH02000613.1:2949715-2960410 GCA_002382865.2 Heliothis virescens | reverse complement strand
AAATATTATGATATTTACAAATTTCTTTATTTCAGTTTTCCTCGTGATTCAATACGATGTGGAGAATGGACATCAATCGTCAGTCAACAAAGGCGAGAAGATTTTTTTAAGCCGAAATTCAAGCGTCGCGTTTGTTAATAAAATATTTAAATAAACAATTATAACAGTTACTAACTATAAAAATAACAAAAAGTACTGCGAGTTTTAAGGTGAAACTAAAAGAATTCTTGCTCCGGCACCAAAAACAGTGGGAAAATGTCCACGTTACCTCTTCTGCCATATAACCTCCACCCAGGCCTTGGATGGTTGCTATTTATGTTGTTTTTTTTGTTTCTGTCCTCTGCACGTTTGACGAATCTTGGACACTACACGCACACGCACAACATACACACTTTTTATACTAAATTTTGTTACACACTAAACACACACACTAAATAGGAACGACTTAGTAAAAGAAGTTGATTTGTGACGGTAGCGGTAATTTTATTTAAGTTTTACTTTTATTATCGTTGGTTTCGAGCGTATGGCACTCGTGGGTTGCAGCTCAAAATCAGCGTCAGGTGGCCAGTACCATTGTACGGTCTGGTCACTTGATAATATGCTGAGCTGTGACCTTGTTGGCACAACATTTTCTTTTTTTTTATCTGTATCCTTTCTTTTTTTTACTTTTTATTTGTTTTTTTTATGTACCTATACTGTGCCAATAAAATCATTTTTCTTTCTTTCTTTCTTTCTAACTATTTGTTTTTTTTATATATATAGCCATAGGCTACCCAAAACCATATTTATGCAAAAATAAAAGTATTTTTATGTGTTTTTAATACAATTCTACAAACTTAAAATATTGACTAATAATGAAAAAATAATGTCGGCTCCACTCAATGCCTTGTCCTAGCCGACCAAATTCGGTCGTAAAATTTTATTGCTTTAGGCACTGCGTTGTAATAACGACTTTAAATGATTGGCGTAAAGTTGAACTTGCAATAACACATGTTTGTAGAAAGAAATAATGTGTAGAAAGAGACAGAAACAGTGTTTGGGGACACTTTCGTGCGTTACTTTTGTTCGAGACTGTCTATCTTGGGTTTTCTTTTAATCAATGAGCTAAATAGCCATTTTGCTGTATATTTAATTTTGACAGTTCACTAAACGTGTTTACTGAAAATATTTTCGTTAAGCAAGACGCTAATCATAATTAGTGAGTTAAATACGTTTAAGGAATCCCTAATTGCATTTAGCGATCGTTGTGCAAGCCGCCCTAAGTGTCACATTGTAAAGCGTGAACACCTCGGTACGATTCTTATTAACCCCTAATTAGTCAGAATGTATTTTTTTTCGTATATTGCGGAGCTGCCCGAATTTTTATTTCTATCACAGCTTAATAAAAAAATAGAATATTAAATATCTGTGTTCAATAAAGTGTGTGTAATATGCCTTGTTCAAACATGATAAGAAAAAACAAATCGTCAACTTCAAAGTTTCTAAAGTATGCATAAAAACCAATTTTTGTGTCTAGACATAGTAAATATCAATCAAAGGGTATCGTGTCATTATTACAATACTTTTCTCAGAATTTTTACCAACATACTCGGACTTTAATTTTGTTCAATATATTCCATTGTATATTGTGAGTTTATTTGAACGGAATATTATATTTATATTTACATATTACTTTGGGTTGGGAGTGGAAGAGGGTGAATGATACACAGCTATTCTTATATTTTAGAAATATATTTTTTTAGAATATATTTTATGCCAAGTTAAAAACCAAATAGACACGATTAACCTTGTAAAAATACCTATCCCTACTATAATATTATAAATGCGAAAGTTACTGTCTGTCTGTTACGCTTTCACGCCCAAACCAGTGAGCCGATTTTGATGAAATTTGGTACAGAGGTAGAATAGACCCTGAGGAACAACATAGGCTGCGGCTTTTTATCCAGGTACGGGAAATAGTTCCCTCGGGAAGCGGGCGAAGCCGCTGGCAGAAGATAGTTAATAATAAAGCGTTGATATTAACTTGAGGCTTTATGTTTTTAGCATTCTGTAATGTGTTCCTTAACAAAACTTCAACTTGGCAACAAAATTCAGATTATTATCTTTACAAATAAGAAGATAATATGAACAGCAATTCTAAAACTCAACAAAAACAGTAAAACAAAAGCGAACTTAAAAATAGCTCCAAATTCTAACCATGCGCAATAATATAAATGAAGTTTAAAAAAATACACTCTCGTATTAAAATAACAGAGTCAAATTAACCAAATTGCTTTGATTAAATAGCTTACAATATCAACGAGTTTTTCCTTTAACTTTTTTCTTTGAGGAAAGAAAGAAGGAAACAAAGTACCGTCGTAATATCTGGGGTAGTAAATCGAGCAAGTTTTGATGGATAAGGGAGACTGAATTATTTATAGCTGGGCTTATTATGCCTTTGAGGTTTCTAATTTTTTTGCTGACTGTACTTGAGGAAAGGGTTGTAAATCTGACTGAATGAGTTATGTCTTTTATGCAATCATTTTGACTCTTTAATTAATATCATTGCAAAAAAATATTGTGATCGGTGAAAAATCTGATGTAAACTTTCCTTTTGCCGAATATTTTAAAAGAAACATTTTTGTTTTATACTTATCATACAAGCTGTTGATTTGCATCCCAGTCAAATTCAAGGACGTAGTTATGCTAATGATTCTCGCAATAAAATGTGTATTTTTTTTATTTACCGAAATCCGTCAGTCTTGCCGAATTTGAATGTGTCAGAAGCCTTAAAACCGCGCTGCACTTTCACACAAACGCAAACGACACCAACTGACGAACGGATTGATTTTATCTACGGTTAAAAGGCTACTAAAAAAACTTATTTTTTTGTTGCTTTGGGTCGACAAACATTAGCATAACTACGTCCTTGAATTTCACTTGGATGTAAATCAACAGCTTGTATAAAACAACACGACCCTCATTAAAAATAAACTTAATAAAGATAAAGGAAGTACAAAATTATATCATCCCCACCAACAAGTAGGGCAGCAATATAAATAGACGTACATCAGGATGGAACGTCAATAAAAGCGTCGCGCCACGTAAATCCGTAATGTACGGAGATCTGGACGTCACAAACAATAATCCTATGAGCATGATATGTATGGGCATACGGGTGAAAAGGGTGAGGGATTTGCTGGAAAAGTTTTTGCTTTAAAAAGCAAAATGGGTAAACTAAGAAATTTTATTTATTAAATACTAACCCTGCTCTAGCGACTCCACTCTGGACGGCCAATGAAGGTAAGCCAGAGGCGGGAGATCTGTCATGGTTCATCCCGGCCGGCCGGAGGTGAGGGACAGTATCTTCTTCCTGGAGCACTCAGTACCCGCGGGGTCGCATCACCCTGTCATCTGCCTCAGATGCTAGGACATTCTAAGTATTTGATATTTCAAAAGTACCCGTTATTGGTAATGAGTTTCCAACAAGTAAATCACCCTTTACCAACCAATTTTACCTACCTGTTATTTATAGCCGAAACAAAATTTTGTAGACATTCTATATGTTTATTTATTGAATAGTCAGCATTTGATAAATCCAAGTTATGCTTCATTCCATAAAAGATTTGTTAAAAATATTCCTGTACAGTATTTTTTTTACCGAACCTTCTGCTGGCTATCGTAGATGACCGTGTGTCACAAGCCCCGGGGCAGGTACGCAGGCATTATTGCGCTCCCTCTTATTTACAACCGCTGAAACAAATCATTGAGCTATTTGAGGCGGGGTATTATGTTTTCCCACAATTTATTTATTGATAGGGACATGTCTGGAGTTTGCACAATATTTGTCCATGTGCAATATTGTCCATCCTCTGAAAATACCTTTGAAACATGGAAAAATCGTTTTTGTAAGATGAGAAAAAAGAGAAAGAGAAAGATGTTACGCTATCTGAGAATAATTGTAGTTATTTCTGGTATTCATTTATTAGTCATAGATTTACATTTTGAATATTTGCTATAGAAAAGAAATTACCAAAAATCACGATTATTAATATTTTATCAGGCGCTATATAATTGAATAACAATTATAATGGTACCTACCTTATATTTTTAATAAAAAAAACTTGAAAATTAAAACAATGTACTGTTAACTTTGAGAATACCTAAGTATTAAATAATAGAATTAACTAGGTAAGAAGAATCATCACATTACATAAAGATACGTTCTCCCTTCTGAACATCAACAAGTAATGACGAAATAAACTTCTGGAAAATTTCAACCTTTCCTTAATGGCATCAAAGACATGCGTGATAATGATAATTGATTTATGTAAAGCCTCCGTCATAGTAGAAAAAGAGCAAGTAGGTTAACTTCATACAAACGCACCGCGCGCGGCTTGTATGTGTGCGCCATAGCGTCGCGCACGCACACATGAACAAAATCTCGACCCGTTTTACAGTGCGCATAATAATATACAAGCTGTGGATTTGCATCCTGGTCAAATTCCAGGACATAGTTATACAATAAAATGAGTAACCTTATTTACTTACTGAAATACTGTAAATCACACAAACGCAAACGATATAGACCGACGAACGGATAGATTTTGTCTACGATTTTGTGTAATTAATTCTGAAATACTGTTAAATTTCAGCAACAAAAAACAAAAGCGCATAGTAGTCATTTTCAGTCTTCCGTAGGATCAATTGATTATTTATGTATTTTAGAAAAACCTCCTGACCAGGATGCAAATCAACGGCTTAGGTACAGGCCGCGCGCGGTACGTTTGTATGAAGATAGCCTACTTCTACCCTTTCTACTATGCCTCCGCTTTGAAGTACTGTTAAGAACGTTAACTTTTACGGCACCTATTAAGAGGGATAACTGTCAGTTAAATGATCCTTGCGTGGTATTTACTGAAATCGTGTCGTGAGCCCGTTTGTGTTAAATAAAGAGCCAGTTTGTTTTCTAGAAGACTTTGTTTTTTCTGTGACTTTTCGTGCATTGCATGCCGTTAATGGTATCATGCCATTTATGTGGTCATGCTTCTTTAACCGGAATGGCTTGTGTACTATTAATTTTGATGGTTTAAAAAGTATATACTTTAGTAAGTACTAGCGACCCGCCCCGGCTTCGCACGGGTGCAATACATGGATGCAATGTATTTGTTATTGTACAGACAACAGCACATCAAGTTACCACAATCTGTCAAATTTCTGCACTCGATTTTCAACCTTATCACAATGGAGGTAGGTTAACGTTTGATTAGTGAAATTTGACAGATTCGTATACGTTGACCTGCTGTTGTCTGTACCAGGACAACATGTCAATTGTTTGCTAAGTGAGAAATCCGCTAATGTCAAAGTACTGTAAAATAAACGTCAAACCTTATGCACCAAAATACTTGCATTAACTTCTTCGCTTTAAAACTTCGAAACATAGTGATACCATCCAGTTATCCTTAAAACCATTCACGCATTCATTCCTCCATCTATCCATTTAACATTCCTTAAAACTTTTAAAATCTTCCCATCCGTTCCAAAAACATCATAAATACTGCCATTACAAGTTGACCTCATACATCATGAGCTGATCTGACTTACTGGTTTGCGTACATAACGGCTCCAATAAAAACTGTGGTGGGCAGAGTTATGACAGTCATTTGTCTTCATGGTGAACCTTCGTATCCTCGTTTCCTTATGTTTCATGGATGTTAGTACCTTGGAGGTTACAGCTGGTTGATTTTGATGGTATAATGAAATGCAAGGCAAAATTTTGCTGGTTTGTTCTATAAAGGGTGTTATCAATCGATATTTTTTGTCGATACTGGGAAAAAAATTTGCTGTATTGATAAAAAAATCTAGGTTAATTAAACAACAGTCTCTTATTAATCTGTACTTATGTTATAAAGCTGAAGAGTTTGTTTGTTTAAACACACCAATATGACCCAATGGGCCAAGAAGGGTTATTGGCAACTTTTTTCCGAGTGCGCGGAGTAGAAGAAGTAGTAGTTAACCGCTGGCGAAAGCTAGAATTTGATAAAATAAATAAAATTTATTCTACACTCATCTGACCATAACTTGACGATTTATCATTTAAGGCAAATTTAAAGAAACAGGCTCCTTTCTGGTTTCTGGTATAAAATCTGGTGTATAATAATTTTGATAAAAAAACACTCAGAATTAATTAAAACTAAGCCCAGTTCTTAAAAGGACACATTAAAGATTGCAACGTACGGTCAAATAAAAGTACAGACGACAGCACATCAAGTTACCACAATCTGTCAAATTTCTGCAATCGATTTTCAACCTTATCACAATAGTGGGTAGGTTAATGTTCGACTAACAAAATTTGACAGATTGGTATACGTTGACCTGCTGTCGTCTGTACATTCAGTCTAAAATCCAGGGCATTCTAACTCAAAGTCAGCTAATTACTATTATCGTGTCCATTGAACAGGTTCCGCGTAATACGAAATTCCACGGAATTTGGGTTTGCATTCGCTTTTTCCTCTTTTGCGGTTTCGCGAAAATTTTAGATTTTAGTTCCTGGAAACGATATAATTACATATGCTAAGTTGCGACAACTATGTTGTTGGTGATGTAAAATAAAAATTATGTGATTCTTCATAGACATTTTTTTCCGACAAATAATGTTAAAAAAAATACTGTTCGTTTTAACGTACTGTATTTTGTTGTAAGTTATTTAAGAAGTTAATTTAAATCTCGCCTAAGTTACTTACACAATTTTACCGAGAATACTTCACAAGTGACAATAAGTTATCTGCTATTATCATTATTCTAACATATCTCCTCAAAAAAGGCCGTTTATTTTACACAAAATTCTGAACAACAGCTGTTACAATCTAGATAGACATATTGTGACAAATAGTATCTAGTTATCGGCCTGTCTTAAGCTCGAAATACCAACACATATTGTACAACTAATAAAAAAGTTTTTGTTACGTTAAATATGTGTCATGATGAGACATCTTTTATCATATTTTTTTCACCACACCGCTAAATAAGACGTAAATCATTAAGTTTTTATTTATTTTGAAAGTTTTACATAAGAATTTTAATGGAAAGCATCTCTGTACTCTTCGATATTTTATTTTATCCAAGTATAATTACTTACATATTTTTTTTATTTTATAGGGCCAAAAGCTATTTTCCACCCATCAAAAATAATAATAAAGTCAGATTTAATAGACTTAATTAAATTAATAGTTAATAGACTTAATTTGAAAGAGAAAAAAAAAACAATAATTTAAAGAATTTTATTTTTTAGAGAAGCCTTACAAAGTTAGCCCTAAACTACCCGGCAAATGATAAACCAGTAAATATAATAAAAGATAACGTCGACAAGGTATTTCACAGTACTAGTGAAGTGCTATGTCGACTTCGGCAATATGTGACGAACATTGCTCGCAATTAGAATCACAGTAATGGAGATATTAGGCCAAGATCTCATAACAGGCTGAAGCGATCATACCAAGCTTTATCTTGAATTAATAAACAAAACAATGGTTCATTTAAAATTATATTTTTGACTGAAATTGTGCTTATTGCTTAGCTTAATCTACCAATATATAATAGATATATATATATTTTTAATATTTACTACATAAGTCCAAACAACATCCTCTATATTGTATATAGCTTCTACCCGCGACTTCGTACGCGGATCATGTCGCTTATGCCAGCGACAACGGGGTCGTCAAAATCAAAGATCTGAAGCATCTGATGTCGTATTCTAAGTGCCCGGTAGCGACTGAATATGCGAGGTGATTCAGAACTTTCATTTTTGTAAGTCAACCCACCAGTTTAAACAACTTTTACACGTGTTATAGTACAGCTGGGCTCTTGAAGTTCCACATAAGGTGTTATAGATCTTCAAATTAAATATCTCAGCAGTAAAAAATCATCACGTGGATAAATTTTTACAATGGCACCATTCTTGTATCTCTTAATATAGTTTAGCTCGTCTGTTGCGGTTCTGCATCAGGTAAACACACCAAAAACATAGGACTTTCATACAAACTACCAACCCCCGTTGTACTCCCCTAGGAGTATATTTTCGTAAAATGCGATGTGATGTCTACACCCTAAGAGAAACCTATCTTCAAAATTTCATGTCACTTTCTTCATAAGCCTTCTATACAAATTACTTAACTCCTATTTACTACCTTATGGGTGGAATTAAAAAAAAATGGTGAAACACGTGTTTACTTATTTATTTCGATTATTGAGCACCTCAGGGGTACCACAAGGTTCGCATATCGGTCCGGTTCTCTTTATTGTGTTCGCTAATGATATCCCACAGTACCTCAAATTCTCTGAATGTTTCATGTACGCAGACGATCTCAAGTTTTCCAGAGTAATTGAGTCTAGCGACGATACTAAACTTCTTCAGAGCGATATCGATTCCCTACTTCAATGGTGTAACGATAATGAAATGGTACTAAATATAAATAAATGTTACCACGTAAAGTACACCCGGAAAAAGAAATTAATAGCAAGTGTATACCATGTGGGCTCTGATGTCATCCAGGAGGTTACTCAAGTAAGGGATTTAGGTGTTGTTTTTGACCATGCACTGACTTTCGTACCTCATGTAGAATACATCATTAAAAGGGCTTCAAGAATGCTGGGATTCGTCATTAGGAACGTTACTGGTTTCAGGCGCAGTGGAACTAAGATCTTACTGTATAACAGTGTTGTACGAAGTATTTTAGAATACTGCTGCACAATCTGGAGACCCCACTATGCCACGCACAATCTGAGATTGGAGCGGATACAGAAAAGGTTTATGTGGCATCTAGCTTATGCTAACGGAATCGCCAGAAGGAAACGGTCGTATGGAGCCAGACTAGCACATTTTAAGATGGTGTCATTGGAGAAACGCAGAAAAGTCGCCGACTGCGTTTTTCTTTATAAAATTCTCCGGAATAAAATTGACTGCCCACAATTACTCAATAAATTCAAATTTCGTGCTCCAGCTAGACTCCCTCGAACCCCTATTACTCCTCTGTACCCACCTGCGCGTAGAACAGTTCTTGGTGCAAGTTCTATTGTCCCTCGGCTCTGTAAACTGTTAAACGGATACAGCGACTTGACTGATGTGCATTTTGACTCGTTTGGCAAGTTCCACAGAATAACACTTGATAATGTGTAATCCCGAAATTGTTTTCATAGCAACGCGTCAGATTTTTTTTCTTTTTAATTTGCCTTATTTATATTGTGAATTAGCTTTTAGGACATTTTATTATTATTTTATTTTTTTAAATTAATTCAATTCAATTTATTAACAATTTTTTTTCAATATTATTTAATTCGATTTTATCTACTGCTTAATTTAATTTGTTTCTACTTATATTTAAATTTTGTTCTTATCTTACCGTAAATGGGGCATGCGGTGCTAACCTATAAGAAATTGTAATACTTACTATACTTTGCTGTAAATTTATTTTTTAACATGTACTAGTATATACAATTGTTGGTTGGCCAGAAATAATAAATAATCATGTCGAAATTCGTAATTAATATTCATTCCCCAAACATAGCTTCAACCCCTATTTCAACCCCTTAGGCCACGAATTTAAAAAAATTGTGAAACACGTGTTTACTTATTATTAACTTCACGAAGTTTTATGTCGAAATTCGTCATTAATATTCATTCGCCCATACAAATTTTCAACTCCTATTTCAACCCCTTAGGACACGAATTTCAAAAAATCCTTTCTTAACACGCGTCAGAGTCTTAAGATGAACCTCTGTGAAAAAAATCAGCTTTAAAGGTTCACGGGTTTGGGCCCTGCGATGTTGAGTCAGTGAATCAGTCAGGATTTTGAGTTTTATTTATATAGAAGAAGAAGAAGATAGAAGAAGCAGAAGAGATAGAAGACTACTCGACGCACCCGGATAAAAAGAAACCTATAGCCTTCCTCGATAAATGAGCTATCCAACACTGAAAGAATTTTTCAAATCGGACCAGTAGTTCCTGAGATTAGCGCGTTCAACAAAACAAACTCTTCAGCAGTATAATATTAGTATAGATTAAATACTCTTAATCAACAACAATATTATTATTTATTTTTGGATAAAGACTAATATTATTACGTTGGTACAACTCTTAATACTTAACACATAATGCATTCATTTCCACCAAAGATTACCATAAAAACGGTTCTAGAGAGTTAATCTTAAAAGATAGACATATACTGTCGCGGACATTTTTTAGCTCATTTCAAGAGGAATAATTCTTTCGTGCATATATTTTGGTATATTGAACCGTTTTCGCAGCGGACGCAACGAAAGCCTCAAGGATGAATAATCTTTCCCGTTTTTTCCACATTTTCCATTATTTCTTCGCTCCTAATAGTTGCAGCGTGATGTTATATGGCCTAAAGCCTTCCTCGATAAATGGGCTATCTAACACTGAAAGAATTTTTCAAATCGGCCCAGTAGTTCCTGAGATTAGCGCGTTCAAACAAACAAACAAACAAACAAACTCTTCAGCTTTATAATATTAGTATAGATTGTATGTACTTCACAGTAAAAAATACATAGTTGAAAATTGTTCAACATTTAATTTGTAAGGACGTTTTTAAATATCTAACAATTCACCAGTAGTCCGGTCAAAATAGACATTGAAGGTTACATTAATTCGCACCTTGCTTAAAATTGGCATGAATGTTGGGAGCCCCATTATAC
>NWSH02000613.1:2930500-2947343 GCA_002382865.2 Heliothis virescens | reverse complement strand
ACAATTTGTCAATTATCCACATCAATCCGAAGTGTGGAAAAAAAGTTATTCAAGGTCAAAGGTTGCAAAAATCGTTTTTTTGAGTTTTCCAACTAAACGGTAAGTTTTATAATAAAAATAGGTAAGACAAAATTATTTATTATGAAATTATCTATATAAATTGTGTTTACACTTTTTTCCTAAGAATCATTATTTCGGAGATATAGCGATGCAAAATGTTGAAAAAGTTGTATTCTTCATAATATGCACGCACACGTCGCACACGTTTCCGCGCCACCAGTGAGCTAGTGTACACGGCGCGTTTTTTTTTACGTGGTTTCCCCGGTAGGCCTCTTGAGTTAAAAAGCTATTATATTAAATTGAAAATGGTACTATTGTAAATAACAAGAGCGGTGGAAGTAATGCGTAAATTGAGAAAATTATTCGTCTGAACGATACTCTTCTAATGGAACATAATCTATACTCTCTTGCTTTTCTTCTCCTTCTTTTTCTTCCTGCTGGGTACAAATAAATTGTTCAAAGAGCGATGTATCAGATGTCTCCTCGCCTATATCGTAAGAATCTTCTTATACTGGCGAAAACGCGCCGTGTACACTACCTCACTGGTGGCGCGGAAACGTGTGCGACGTGTGCGTGCATATTATGAAGAATACAACTTTTTCAACATTTTGCATCGCTATATCTCCGAAATAATGATTCTTAGGAAAAAAGTGTAAACACAATTTATATAGATAATTTCATAATAAATAATTTTGTCTTACCTATTTTTATTATAAAACTTACCGTTTAGTTGGAAAACTCAAAAAAACGATTTTTGCAACCTTTGACCTTGAATAACTTTTTTTCCACACTTCGGATTGATGTGGATAATTGACAAATTGTATATAATAGGGCTCCCAACATTCATGCCAATTTTTAGCAAGGTGCGAATTAATGTAACCTTACCCCTATTTTTGATGCTAACTTGACCGGACTACAGACAAACTCCTATTACAATTCATCGCAAAAATACACCAAGGTATTTATTTTTAGACTAAACTTGATATAATTTAATCAGAAAATAACACTGTAAAGTTTCATTTCGGAAATTGGAGTCAAGAATCCTTACTAACATTATAGATGCAAAAATAACTCTGACTGGCTGTCTGTCCGGCTTTCATACGAAAACTACCAAACCGATTCAAATCTATCTATACTTAATATTATAAAACTGAAGAGTTTGTTTGTTTGTTTGAACGCGCTAATCTTAGGAACTACTGGTCCGATTTGAAAAATTCTTTCAGTGTTAGATAGCCCATTTATCGAGAAAGACTTTAGGTTACTTTTTATTGGGGTGCGCGGAGTAGTTCCCATGGAACGCGAGTGAAACCACTGGCGGAAGCTAGTAATTGATACACAGATAAATCTATAGCCGGAGAAAGAATCCAGGACCTACTTTTTGTCCGAGTGCGAGAAGTCGTTCCCTCGAAATGCGAGTAAAACCACGGTAAACAGCTACTTAGCTTTGGATGAGTTTCTTGGAAATAAAGCAATTGAATATGAAACTGCCTAGTCCTTGACATCGATAACATAAAAGAGTTGCTATTTATAGAATTGAAATAAGAAAGAGTTTTTGATTGGTTTTCATTTTACGTAGCTTTGAAATAAAAGTTGTTTAGGAAGGTTCTTAAATTACATTAGCATCTATCTAGTAACACTATAAATTACAGTGCTTATTCCCAAGAGATATCGATACTGTTTATTAAATCTATACCAATAATAAAAGCTAAAGGGTTTATTAGTTTGCTTGGACCGATATAAAAAAACTGTATTTTATCTGAATAGTTTCCACAGGATACGGATAAAACCACTGGCTCAAGTTGACCTCACTGCTGTAACAAAATGTAACACTAACCACATTTCACATATTTATATATTTTTTAATATTCACAACTTTTAAAAGCCACACATCCATTTTTGTACTCATTACTTCTTGGAAGCGTAAAATCTAGTTCCGCTTTATACATGTTTTTTGAGTTCCTTTAAAAATGGCTACTTATTCAACAGCCTTAAATCAATTTTAATTCACAATATCTCATATCACCCGCTACCCTTAACACTGTTGCCGCGACCGCGGGTCGATTCGACCACAACCGAATCTGTCTGCCAGTCCGCAATCCGCTACATACCGCAACATACGCTGGTCAATCGACTGAGAAATGACACTGAAGATGTTATGTCCAAGGTAATGCGCATTCGGAGGGTTAAGTTACAATGGTTAGATTGCAAATGTTCAGTGGAACTTGATTGGAGGGCGATGTGAGTTGTGATCCTATTAATGGAATTTGGGAGATATGTCTTCAAGGTGGTGGTGAAGGAAATGCTGAGTAACAATAGACTGGGATTGTTTTCTGTCATTTTCTTGATGATGAATAATTTAATCAGTTGCCATTTTTTTTTCTTCCATTTAGATAAGATGCCTACAAAGGTCCCTTTTTTATTTTAATTATAATTTGCATTAATCTTTCTGGGAAAGTTAATGTGATTTTTATTTATCACTCTTAATATTAGTCTTTTATCTTTACGACGTACTTAATCGTAAATACAGAAGCAGTATTGTTCAAATAAAAATAAGAATTATTAGCTATAACTTTTGCCAGCGATATCCAGCGCAATTTTAAAAGTCTTTAAGTACTTTTAAAAGTCTTTAAACTGGCAAGGTGAAAAACTATTAAGTCTGGAATAAAAGGCAGCTGCGCTTTTATCGCTTTTGAAGGCATAACTTAAAGTACATTAAAGAAATATATTTACAACAATAATAAAAAGCACTTACTAAAATAATTGAACACTAATTGCCATAATCTAAAATAATTTAGGTACAGCATGATGTATCAAATAAACTAAACAAAAGAACATTGTCCATAAAAAGCAAACCCAAACTGAAAATAACAGTTTAAAACTTCCTCAAAGCTTTCAACGGAAAATATAACCAAAATCTTAAATTGTTTACACCAAAAATTTTCACAAAGCCACAACAAACATAAAAAGTAATTGCTCATTTAAATTAACGATCACCATAATCCAACAACGTATCATTAAGCTTCAACATAAGCATGTAAAAATATTTCGTACAATGCAGAGGGTCCAAAAGACCCATCAAGATTCCGTAATCACAACGGGAATGTACCACGAATGAGACCACGCATTGGAGGGTTAGAGTAATTGAAAACAGGTGGGCAGTGTTAGTTTTGTTTTTAGTGCGAAGGGTACTTTGTACCCGCATTGCGTACAATGACAATGCGGATACCGTGCGTTTTATAGGGTTACGTAATTTTGCGTTTGTATGACGTTGAATTTTTTAAATGAGGAAAGTATTTGAATTATGTAGATTGCGGTTTTAAACTTTTGGCTTTTTTATATTTTCTTTTTTTATCCACAAGAATGATTAAAATGTTTAAAAATACATTTTTTTAATTCGTCTTATCGCGTGGGCTGCAGGTTGCTTGCCAAGTATTATCGCCTGACGGGCTCTTACAAGGAATTGTTTCAATGCTTACTGTCAAGGTAGCCACCACGAAGGCTTTACGTGCCCGTCTACCATGTTCCTTCTGGAGCCCCTTTTGTTTACGTGAGAGAGCATGATTGTGCTCGAAGTATTTTAAGCTTTCTTAATTAATAAAGAAATGGAAATGCGTTGATTACGATGAAAAGATGGTGATAATTACTGGATATACTTCTTGTAATGAAATCATTAACTAATGAAAACTCTTAGCAGATAAGCCTAGTAATAATGAGTACCTTATGCCAAAGTCACAACAATCAAAAGCACTTCTGAAAGTCAAAAAAAAATACCAAAATAATTGCAGTTTTCAAAACTAGTTGTCTAAGAAGAAGAACAGGCAAGAAACTCCATAGTCACTCTTTCTAAAACAGTTTTTTTTCTATAATATGTCATATTTGTAATACAACTCCTAGTAGAATAGTCATACTTTCAGAAAATCGTAGACATTATGTAGATCTTGTAACATAGTCCTAACTGCACTAGAAAGTGACACAAGCAATTGTGTCGGGAGATTCGTGTGAAATGCAGTTACTACATGCATCATGCAAATGTATGCAAAGCATGAGATGTCCCCCTCGCTAAAAAGGCATTTAAGTACCAAATGCATGTGAAAGAGGAGTTAATATTTGTTCTTTTTGTGAAGTTAAGCGGCACTTTTTGGAACAAAAGTTTAGTTTTATAATGGGTACTAATAAAGTAAGTGGCGATTCTTCTTTAATCAAAATTTAATATAATATTATAAAGAGTAAAAATAATGTGTTTATTATTTTGTTTGTACCCTAAAGGCTCTGAAAGTACTGAAACGATTAGAAAATTTATTTCACTGAAACAAACAAAAGTGAATATTTTTATTTTGTCATAGGTTGAAAAGCTACACTCTTCCCGGGATAGGCTAGGTATGTTTTATCTGTGTATGGAGATAAGTTTTCTGGGACACGTATGAAATCACGAGAAACATCCAGCAATAGTAATTGTCCTTAACGTTGATTATATTAGCCTGTTTACAAATAACTGAAATCAATTTATCAAATTTTGCTCTTGCAGATTACCACCAGAATTCTGATTCGTATTCTGAGAACCAAAAGAATCGCAAAATAAAACTAGAAGCGGATAACTTTATCTGCTCACAAAAATAAAACTATTTCACTCCATGAAACCATGATAAAATTACCACAAAACGAGAAGAACTCCACACTTTATCTATTCGAGAACTATTATGGACTAAGAATTGGCTTTCGGAAATAATATTTTTCTATTTTATGATTTAGCTTCCTTCATTTTATAGGCATCTGTTGCTTCAGAAACGTGAGCGAATTACTAAAACTTCTTTGTATTAAAATAAAATTGATTGACACACTTCCTATGGAGCTTATTTTTGGTTTTGTGTCATTCTTGGATTGTTATTTATTAAGTGTATTTTTTTGGTTAATTTTTAGAGACCTCACACGTTGCCATTTAAACAATTTTGATAATTTATTTTGAAGGCAATCGTGAATCTTCATCACTATACTAATTTATGAGCCTAATTAAACTATGATGACTCTCTTAATTCTTAATCTGACTCAAAAATTTGGATGATTTTTCATAGGAAATCTTTGAAAAGCTTTGCAAAAAATCTCATAATCTGGGGACATGGCAATGCCCCCGCCAAGGTTATTATTTCTTCTATGAAATTATCTAAACAAATGCCATTAAGTTAGGCAAACAATTACTAAAGATGGTGAAACCAAACAGAATTAGGCCAATAAGGTCATGTATCTTGAAGATTGGATGTTGGGGGCCAATCCAAAGGCAGTTTTATTTGACTATTTATTAGTGCTGGTTTTCCTTATGTTACACTTTATTACCTAGTATACATGATGAGGAGGAGAGTGCATGTCTTTGGGGAATTTTATCACATAAAGTTTACATGAAGAAAACGAAATAGGCTAATATGGTTATTGTGTAGAAATGATTATCAGGTAAGATTTATTAATGACTATTATTAAAATTAATATGTACAATTAGCTAGCAGCTTAAAAAATATTTTTTAAAAAGTTTTGCAAGAATCTAAAAGCTAGCTTAAACTGCGTCAAAAATCCTCCCCATTGCTGTCGACCAGGAGCATGCCCAAAAGGCTGGCAGCATTGCCTCGCTGGATGGCAATGCAATGCTTATCGTACAAAGTCAGTCCCTTGTTCACAGGAAGAGTCAACCAGCCGCTTAGATATTTATCATAAGTATAACGTACTTCCGTTGCGTATTTATATAGTAGGAAAAATCCATAAAAACACCATAAAACAAAAGCTAAAAAAATAAAAAAGCTATAACCTTACAACACCAAACCGAACGCCCGCAAACAGCAATCCAAAACCAGATGAGAAAATAAAACAATTAGAAGCAACAACTCTAACTGGATAGCTTTTTTATTGCACAGGCCTGGCAAAAAGGCTGACTTTTAACAGCCGCATCAAGACTTGAGATTAGTAATTCTCGGTGTAACACCAATTAAGAGTAGACGGTTTTTAGGTTATGACTGCAGTGGGGTGTAGAATGGCTACTTCTGAGATGGCTTCTGTGTTGAAAATTTTACTAGTGTTTTTGAAATTGTATTATTTGATAATGAAAGTTTTTTTGGTTTGCGTGTAAATGCGTATTTTTAACGCAACGCTCCAATAAGTTTAAAAATATAAATGGCACTGCTGAAAATTGAGCAATGAGCGAACCTTGGGGATGCCCTTTGTGCGGCAGTCTTTCGGCTGAAATAATGACGATGACTGTTGCTTTTATAAAATGTCTTACTCAAGTATGGAAAACTCAAACAAACATAATCACATTTGCACTAAAACTTAAAAACTAAACCAAAGTATTTTTTATTCAAATAAAATCTCAAGCGTCCAATCTGCAGTGGTCGTGTTACACGAAGCTTAGCAAATCCGCAAATGCTTGCAAAAATAAATTTAATTCACTATTAAGTTTTAGTAGCACTCTTGTGGAACAATTAGACCCGCCCTTGGTTTCTGTGAGCCCAAGTTTAGGCCACGAGGTGTTTTTACGACGTCGTAAAACATGTTAGCGTAACGTGCTATTAAATTCTCAAAATTATATTAGAGAGAAGAAAATATTTGGTGCTAGAAATATTAAGTGGAATTACGGGTGATTTATTTTAATTGTTTCTTGGGGAGGCGACAGAAATGCTCTGAAATGATAGAGTGGGTACAGGACTTATAGTATATTAAACGGTCTAGGTTTCTGAAGTGTTATTATTTTTGGCTAGCTTTAAAAAGCATTTTCTTCTTTTACTTTAAGACGTGCTCATCTATATCGAACATAAAACTTAAGTAAAAATCTGTAAAAAAACTGCAATCTTATAAAAGTGTAAAATGCAACTACCTTTTCCTTTTTCATGAAACATCAAACGATCTAATTTAACTAAAAACAATAAACAAACAAACAACGCTTCAATTTCGACCTCCAGTTCCACTGCAAACCCGTCGAACTTTCCAGAACTATCAAATTAAAGTGAAAACAAAACTGATACTGGTCTGGGAAATGCAAAATACAAATGTTATAAAGTACAAAACAAGCAAACCTGTGCATTTTATGGGCACAGCACATGTGCCGAGACAAAGCAATCGTGCGGCCCGAATCGCTTCGAGAACGATTTCAAATTACATTTTTTGGTATCAAGTTATAAGAGGTAGCAGGAAAATGTACAGGTGATTAATCTTTGTTTGTTACCTACTCTAGACATAATGAGTCTGTAGAATGTTGAAAGAACGAATCTTCTTAACACACTTTTTGGTAGAGAAATAGGTGATGATGATGGCGTCATAGCCGATTATCGGCCACGGCGGCTGTTCTCATATAAGGAGATCAGCCAGCTGCGCAGGACATATTATAGTGCACAAGCATTTGCGCAGACACAGGTGCACTCCCTATTCCCTCACTCTCATAACCCGATGGGACGGCCATCCGACACGACCGGAAAGAGATCAGGCGCAGGACCGACATTAACGTGCTCTCCGATGCACGGGTGTATCAATCACCAACTTCCAACTCCGGGCTGCTTTGTGAAAGTTTCTAAAACCCACAAAGCAATTTCGGCCCGTGCCGGGAATCGAACCCGAGACCTCGTGCTCAGCAGTCGGCTACGCGGCAACTATACCAACGAGGCAGAGGAGAAATAGGTAATCACTGTAGGTAAAGCAGAAGGGAATGACTAAATCTTACTGACTAAAACAAATATTTCTTTTTGGTGCCCTTCGTGTTCCAGGCCTACCGGGCAATCCGGAGTTAGTAGGCCCCTATAAACGTGTTTCTTTACTCATTTCGCAAAGAATTACTATATAATATCTTAGTGATATGGTTAAAACAGTTAAAGGAAGCCTCAAAAAGAAAAATAATAGCAAAACAATGTCACGATACAGCCTAAGGATATGAAGAAAAGAACATGTTCTCAAAGTAATGGCAGCTGTAATATCTATATAATGTATGTATAGACAAGTTAAATTGTCACAATATCACTTTGAATCTTATATCGGTTTCGGAAACCAAGCTCTTTCCCACAATGGGTGAAACTTCCGCGAATTGATAAATAAAAGGAAAGTATTTTATTATATTCCGATGTATTTTCGATACTATTGTGTGGGTTGTGAAGGGTGGCTTAATTCCTTTATCATATGTATTTAAGTCTGGAAGAATTCTATGAATTTGTCATAAACTTAGTTCGTATATTTTCCTGTTTTGCTTAGTTTAAGAATCTTGGATAAACCACTTCATTATAAAACGTGGTCCTAAGAAAGTACTGGTTTTAGTACGAGGTATAAACTATCGTCTACCTAGACCAAAGTTGAAGCACTGAACCTAGGACTAAGACCTGTAGTATTTAAAACTTTGATTATATAGAATTTTACAACTCGCATATTTTTGTAAAGTTTTTTTGTCAAAGTGAGTTCGTTTACTTATTACTGCGCTTGGAAAAATGGCTGATCCGATTTCAGACTTTCGGTGACATTGAGCAATATACGTTTGTGTAACAGAGTGTGTAATTAAAAATGTCCTTTCTAGTATTTATATAGCCCTGTGATAAATAGTATTAACTATGTTTCCATATGTTTTAAAGCTTATAACTTGTACCATTCAGTTATGCACTGCATGCTTAAATGGAAGACGACGTACTTTGACGGGATTTATGGTTTCTTTGAGTATCCGGCTCTTTGATGTGTTGCGACGTGTACCAAACGTTAAGTATTAATATTTAGATTACCTAAGTATGGAATTACATTAGAGTTTTCATTAATTTTTGTGCAATAATTTCCGGAATTTCTTTAAACTCGCGTCGGAGATTCGACTGGTGAGAGATGAGGTACCGGACCGACATGTACGTGCTCACCTAGTGAATGGGTATACCTGGTTCTGTACTACAATTTCCATGTGGTACTACTAATCTTTTAAATTCCTTACTTTCACATTTTTTTTTTATATATCAATACTTCTATGAACTAAGTTCATTGTAGATCAACACTAAAACTTCGACATGCAAAGATTCGTAATGGCTAGTATTATAAATGCAAAAATATGTGAGGATGTATGCTTGTATATTTGTTACTTTATCACGCAAAAAATTACTAGACAGATTTTGATGAAACTTGGCAGTAATATAGCTTATACATCATTAGACATACGGGCTACTTTTTAACCGATTACAGGACGTAGTAGCGACTGAAACCGCTGGCAAAAGATAGGAAAAAAATGTAAGTAGGTTGTACCGACACTCAGTCCTCCATTGGGTAAAACAAACAGGGGCATAAAGGCATCGTTACACGAACTCGTTTTAGCTAATTTCGTCGTCTCGGCCCGTAAGTGCCTTTTACGTCTAACTATGAAAGTGTTAAGTAGGCACTAAATGTATGACATTATAAAAGCCTTGAGGTTCTAAGGGAGAGTTATATTTTTGGATGATGCTAGGTTCCGCCTGCGGTTTCCCCCGAAACCTGAGGGAAAGTAGCCTGTAACATATAATTCTGAAAAATATAAGCTACATACATTATCACAGAGAGGGCTAGACGATTGCTAAAAATTAAAATAATATTTTCTAGCGTTTCTAAAAAAACGTGTATTCGGATATTTTGAAGAACATATTTATTATTTAGGTGTAAGTTTTTTCCAAAAAAAGAGCCATATACAAACACAAGATATTTCTAATGAAATAGAATCAAAAACACAATGCTTTATTTAGCGTTTCCAGTTTCTTATTATTCTTTATTTCCCGAAAAACATAACACAAATTGATTGTATACAGATAGGACAATTATTTGTTTTCTGCTGATAACAGGAAAGTAATATCATCTATCTACTTAAGTAAGTTGTTATGGTACAGTCACCTAGTCAATGTTTTTCTAAGAAATGAGCTGTTTTCTTTTACTTGGTATTGTGGCGAGAAAAACAAAGGTATTGATAGGTGCTTTGTTTATTTTGCGATTAGTAGATACGTTCATGGTTTATCTTCAAGTCTATCTGTTATCTCAAAAACTACTATACGGATTTTCATGAGGTTTTCACCAATAAATAGAGAGAGTTATGCTATTATATAATAGGCGTGGTTGCCTTGAGGGTAAAGCAGCAACCTCTCAAATATGAGTGTGTGGGTTCGATGCCAGATCTGGCAAGTAGATACCGATGCAACTTTTCTAAGTTTGTGTGTTCTTTCTAAGTATACCTTGGACACCAACGGCTGATTAAAAGTTGAAGGTAAGCATCTCGAGAAAACCTGTACTGTAAAGTCGGATATCACCAACCTGCATTGAGCAAGCGTGGTGATTAACGCTCAATCCTTCTCTGTGTGAGAAAAGGCCTGTGCCTAGTGGGATGATAAAAAGGCTGATGATGATGTAATTACAATTTATACCAGTTCGATGTTCTGGTCACAAATTATTTATGACTAGCCGTTTTCCCGCGGTTTCACTCGCATCCCGGGGGAATTACTGCCCGTACCCGGATAAAATATATCCTATGTCACTCGTGGATAATGTAGCTTTCGAATGGTGAAAGAATTTTTAAAATCGGTCCAGTAGTTTTTGAGCCTATTCATTATAACCAAACAAACAAACNTACCCGGATAAAATATAGCCTATGTCACTCGTGGATAATGTAGCTTTCGAATGGTGAAAGAATTTTTTAAATCGGTCCAATAGTTTTTGAGCCTATTCATTACAACCAAACAAACAAAGTTTTCCTCTTTATAATATTAGTATAGACTAGTGACAACTACGCGCAATGCACATGATTTTTTAAAGCATTTACTGCTTTTGCCGACAACGGTCGGTTTGGTCCGGTCCGAATCCAGTATCATCCAGTATAATCCGCTTTGGTGCAGCCCTGGCCGGTTTGAGTGCTATGCCGGTTGCGGATCAGAATTTTTGCTTTCCTCCCCCGATACATTTAGAATTCGTCACTCGAAATACTGATTGCATTCACTTGAAGTCCATTCGTATTAGAGAGAGGTTAAATGATTTGAGTTTGGCAATTGTGGTTTTAGGGCAATTCATTTTGAAAAAAAAAGTCCTATATTATTGAATGAAATGTATTAATATCGTGAAAATTCTATGAACATTAAAACTTTGGCTTTTTAGTAAAAGGACTGTTTTTTTTATTTTTTCCAACAGTTTCAAATATGACGTGTATGTACGCATTCAGAAAGTCTAGTTTCTATTCAAAATTGGGTATCTAATTCTATTAAGTTATAGACCAGGATCTGATTTTGTAACTCTTTGTGATAAAAAAATAGGTTACCACGAAAAATTTGCTTCCAAAATGCTTGAATTGTAACATAAATCTTCCAGTTTTTAAAAGGTTTGTTCCACTTAGATATCATAACTTATATTTTAGACACAACTTTGCACTTATCGATAAATAACTTAAGTCTAGAATAAAATTTTATCGAAACACTTATAAATTCCATTCAAAACTATAAAATCGTAATAAAACTTTATAATTTGATTTAGGCTTTGATCAAACTTTGCAAATTGAATCCTTTTAATGTTTATCTTTGAAAAGAATATTACCTTTCAGATCTGTATTACTTTTGTGAATGTTTTAAAAGGGTTGATAATTTGAAGGGCGGAATATTTCTGTACAGACAACAGTACATAGAGTAACCACAATCTGTCAAATTTCTGCGTCTTACGTCTGGTTTTAGCTTCACACATGCTCCATAATAATCCCACTGATATTCAGAAACATTCGTCAAGATTGAGATCACTTCAGAGTCAATAAATATCGCAAAAGAGTAGGCGGATAATTAATTAATTTAACTTTAGAAACCATTGTTAACTATATCACTTAAACTGAAAACAAAAACCCATTCAACATTCACATCTTATAATCACTTAAACGTTTTCACCATAAATCATATTTGGGCTAATTAATAAAAACCAGCCAAGTGCGACTTGGACTCGCGCATGAACGGTTCCGTACCATTATATATACGGTTTATTGTATGGGGCCTTAATATTTTATATTTTAAAATTTTTAGTATTTGTTGTTATAGCGGCAACGGAAATACATAATTTGTGAAAATTTCAGCTTTCTAGTTATCACGGTTAATGAGATACAGCGTGGAGACAGGCAGACAGACAGACAGACAACGAAGTCTTAGTAATAGGGTTCCTTTTTACCCTTTGGGTACGGAACCCTAAAAACCGCCCACTCGCCATATTTCTACACCCACTAATATAAACTTGGTTTACAATACAGTGTCATCTAAAATCAACGTGGGCCGTAATGCTGGCGTGAAGGAAATTAAGTGGGATCTAACTGACGGGATTAGTAGCTGACGAGGGTACCAGATGCACCTGTGACTCTTTTGTTGCATGGATTTTGTGAACTAGAAGGGGTTAGGCTGCTTCGTTAAATTGCAGTGGTTACAGAGGGAAAGCTAATAAATATTTCTTCAGTTTTTTCCAGTTTAAGCGGAGACAGATGACCAGTGTTTTACATGGAGCGACTGCCTCTGACTTCCACAACCCAGTTACCCAGGCAACCCGATGCCCCTTAGTAACATTGGTTGTCAGGCTCTGGCTTTTGACCACCCGCAACTACTGCCAAAGATATTCAAACGACAGCCGGGACCCATCAATTTATCGTGCCTTCCAGAACACGGAAGAACTCGTCATGACAAGATGGTCACCCATTCACGGACCGACCGCGCCAATCGTTGCTTAACCTTATGATCGCGAGATCCCCGCGGCTTTGGCTTAGCCACAAGTTTTTACTAGGCATTAAATATCTCCCGAACTGGATTATCCCAAAAACTACATTTGAAAACTTGTGAAAGATATTAATACACTTCCAGCGTTCCTAGCTCTTTAGTTAAAGTAAATATGCTTGACCCATATTTCCATACTCCGTGAATCAGTTTACAGTCTGACTTGTGTCTAAAACGACGCTGTTTTAATGTAATTTATGAGGAATTAATTTATTAATTTAACTTTAACATTTTCACACTCAATTTCTCGTAAAGAGCGAATAGAATTTTAATTAGACTCCTCCCTGGAGCTTTCGTGAACAGAATTTTGTTGGTTTAAAAATATTATGGTATTTTATGAAAGTACGGGGTTTAAAATGAAGTAACAAATTATTCGTTTAAAAGTAACGTAGTTGGGTTTATTTTTGCTTCAAAGAAGTAACAAAACTAACGAGATTCTACAATAGTGGTATAAAAATAATAAATAGCAACAACGACTTATGCAAAGCGAGAATTATGTTTGCTACAATATTGTCATCATAGTCATGAAATAGAACTTGCCTTACGCGGGACTAAAACCCAAGACCTGCCGTCAATCCTGCTTAGCAATTGCAATGTTCGCAATTTCCGAAGTCCATCCAGGTAATTGCTTTTCAAAAAGTCCTCATGTTTCTTTTCTGAGTGCCAAAAACTTTCTGCCAGCCGTACTTTTGTGTTTCTTTTTAAGTAATCATCGTCTTTCATCAAATGTTACCAAGTTTGTGATAACACAATCTGGTGTACAGACAACAGCAGGTCAACGTAAATGAATCTGTCAAATTTTACCAATCGAACATTAACCTACCTCCATTGTGATAAGGTTGAAAATCTATTGCAGAGATTTGACAGATTGTGGTAACTTGATGTGCTGTCGTCTGTACCTTCGCCCTAACCATGTTGTTGACAAGTTAATGTCAGATATGAAGACGAGTTTATAGATCTTTCCCCGAGGCAACAAAGGTTAAACCATTTCATATCCGCATGAGTAAATTAAATAGAACTTTTAAAATACACGTATGCTCTTATAAAGTTTCTCTTAGATTTTTACCATGCGGATTTTTGGTGTCATTGCTTTGGTTTGATTTTTTGACTGCTGTGTGGTTAATGGTAAAGGAAAATAATGGCGGTTTTTCATACTTAGCACTTTTTTTCCTCTAACTGTATTGTGCTTGCAGTTTGATAATAGATACTTATTTTCTAGTAGCCATTTGGAATATTTTATCTCTCTTTGCTTACTAGAGACAGGAATTGCTTGTATGGTGCTAATGTAAAAAATCTATCGTTTGTAAGCAAATCCAGATTAGATAGATAATTGGAAGTGGCCGTTAAAGGCCCTTGCTATCATGTCAACTGAAATAAACTAGGAGTTTGCTATAAAAAATTAACCGATCAAAAAGCCAAGGTCAAAAGTCAGGATCAAAGAATATTACTTAAAGATAAGATCAGATGTAATGTGACCTAGATGTTACAATAGGTGACAAATATTCTCTTTTGACCAAATTGATCTCCCAATACTAAGATTAATAACGTCGGTCGTATCGATCCTTCAGGCCCAAAGGACCAGTGTCAAGGTCGCTGGGCAGTTGCCCTTTGTACTCTATCACTATGCGATCATCGTGGTTATAATGACTACGTCTTAGATTTAGTATGTCTGGCCCTCTTTGGGTGGTCAGCTTGGCGTAGAATTAGCATTCTCTTTTAAGAAAATGCCACTTGAATTTGTGGTGGGATGTCAATGTGAAGAGAAAAATAGGTTGGGTGATAATGATAGTAAATTAATTTGGGATTAGTGCCATTTATTTTGATGGCAATAGAAGGTGGAACCTAAAAGCTTACATAATTACCCCCTCCTGGCTATAACCGCTTATAATTTTGACAAAAACAGAATTTAAACTCCTTACCCAGTTTACGCAAATAACACTCCCTTTCCGAAAGACTTTCCAATAGTTTAATTTGTGTAACCTAAAGAATAATTTCAACTATGTAGCACCTTAATTACCACCAGCAAATATCGAGATATTATGATTGAGGCGGCGTGGCGCTCTGTGCCTAAGGCCGAATAGTTATTATAGTTTCAGCCGAAAGATGCCCACTGCTGGACAAAAGACCAAGGTTTGAACTTCTATGCTCTGTACCTACAACCCCTGAAAAATGACCAACCCCATTCTTACTCTAAACGAAAAACACGTCAAAAAGACAAACAATTTTACTTTACATTCTTATTTACAGCATTCCCACAATATTCCTGGATACAAATGTACTGGCTTCGTGCCAATGTTCAAGCTAAAAACGTGGCTTACTTTGTGCAAATGTCCCCGGCAAATTGGGAGAGACGGTCTGAGCCTTCGTGATTGATATCCTCAGGGAAGCGCCATGATACTCGCTTTTGTATAGAATTAGACAAGACTTTTTCATATTGAACCTGTCTTTTGTTTTTGGGTCGAAACAAAAATCGTTTGCGAAGATGCTGGCTATTGTAGTTTTTGTGAAGGGGTTGCTGATTTGTGATTGTATTCGAAGTTTAAAGATACCACGATTCATTTTTAATTCTGAGATTTTTTAGTAAACTGTCATAACTGTTTAACTAATAAATTGATATACGTAGGTACCATACCTATGCGCCCCCTAATATTTTAATCAATTTCCAATGGTATGGCTTGAGGATAACTTCAACTCAGTTGAATAATTTAATCTAAGACAGGATAAGTCACTTCAAAAAACATCTAAGAAAAATAGCAATATTGGTATGTAACTAACCCAAATTTTCTGCACTAGACTCTAATATCTCACAACAAAATAATGACGTCACCAAGAAAACTGAATCCGAAGCTTATCCCAAACTTGTTATCTCTAATTACTGAACTCCATTAGCAAACCAATTAACAATTAAAACAAATAAACATGAAACTAATTGAGACAAGGATCTGTGAGTCATGACATCACGGTGTTACGACAAATCGTTTGGAAGCTGCTGAGAGCACGTTTTATGATGAAGAGTTATAATTGCTTTCAGATGTGGGTCAGTTGCATCAACGTATAATAATGTTATGGAGAAGAAGTAAACTATTTTAACCGACATCTCAATTTTGATGTTTGTATATTTTATGTTTTATCAAACTAGATTTAAATACGATATTTTTAAACGTCAAAAAATACATAAAAGAGACTCCAAGTCATTTGCTGGATGTGGAAATAAGATTTGAAAGTATATTTCTCATTCTATCTTTAAAGCACAAGTTGGAAAGAATGGACAAAACTGATTAAGGTCCGGTTGTTCGTACATGACAGCGACGTAAAAGTTAAAATTTTACGCCTGTCAATTTTGACTACGGTAAAAAAAATTACGTTGGTTATCTTTGCATTCAGTTGCCCAAAAATATTTTACGCGACGGTAAAATTAGACAAAGGTTAAAAGTGTTGGCAGTACAATTTCGTGTATCTTCCCATAATTTTCGATGGGTAATATTTATTCGACTGTCAACATTGCGTTAGTTGTCATTGGCGTTTTGGAGGAAATATTTTATTTTCATTTTAAAATATACGTTTTCATATCAATCGACATAAATTTTGGCTGTTACGGAAGAAAAATATCACTATACTAACTCGAAGTGTATTCGCCAGAATGCTGGCTAATAAATCAAAGTAAGTGCATATTATTTCTTAGCATCCGCGGTGTTTTCAACATGTCTCTTGGTGTGTAAAATTATTATCACGTATGCTTTGTTCCAGGGAAAGAGGATCTAACTTTACAAGCAATGAGCTTGAACTGCTGAAACGACTTATTGATGAAAATAAACACATATTGATGTTCAAGAAAACTGATGCGGTTTCCCAAGCACAAAAAGAAAAAACATGGTTCAACATACTCTAATATGCAATTAAACGCCAGTAGCTACAGACAAAGAACAGTAAAACAATTAAAATATAAATTTGATAATATGAAAAAGTTGCACGGTGTTTCGGAAGGCACGATAAACTGGTGGGTCCCGGCTGCCATTTGAGCATCTTTGGCAGTCGTTACGGGTAGTCAGAAGCCA
>NWSH02000613.1:2886173-2901205 GCA_002382865.2 Heliothis virescens | reverse complement strand
AGTATTTGTTGTTATAGCGGCAACGAAAATACATCATTTGTGAAAATTTCAGCTTTCTAGCTATCACGGTTAATGAGATACAGCGTGGAGACAGACAGACAGACAGACAACGAAGTCTTAGTAATAGGGTTCCGTTTTTACCCTTTGGGTACGGAACCCTAAAAAGCACAGTCAGCATTTTTTTATTCGCTTGAGAAAATGAACGAAACAGGTGAAAGCTTTATTCACCAAAAATGCCATTCAAGGTCAAGGTCATGTCTAAAAATGAGTCTAGATAGGTTAGACAAAACCCTTTTATCGAGACAGACTATAAAGGTGCAAGCGACATGGGTCCACCGCACTTCACCAACCAATTGTGGTGAAAACCTTATAAACATCATGCAGTTCTTATCAACTTTATGTCCTAGAACTTAAGGCGGTTTTTCCTATGTTTTGTTATAAAATAACTTGGTTTTATCTCTATCTATTTAAAGGTCATTGAGAGTTAAGTTGACGCGGGACAGAGTTTTGTATTAATATATTAATTTGTTTTTATCTTTGCACTTGAAGCGACGCTAAATGTTTTTTTTTTAACTTTAAATATTTTATTAGCACTATAAAGATAACTTTCTAGGTTTCCTTTTTTTGAACGTTATTTTATGCAAGTATTTTTTTTAAAGACCTGAGATTTTTGCACATTAAATAAATGTTTACGTCGTGGTTAAATATGTTCATATTTTTGTAATTTTCTTTGAGGCAAACGTGTGCACTGCAGAATTATTCTAAAGTTTTGTGCACTTACATGAAAATTATTTTGTGGTAATGCTGTCTTATTTTTAATATATTTAGAAAAATCTTTTCCTCATTTTATCTCGCGGTGTCGGAATAAAATTCTCATTGCCACAATTCTCCAGTTTTAAGCGCAAAAATCCAAGCTTTGGCAAAGTTGCTAAGTTTCATAAATTAAATCTTCTTTGTGTACAACACTAGGCGTAACAACACTAAAGTGCAATAAAAACTATGTCTTTACTATTAAGTTTGTATTCCAGTCAAAGCTATTTAAAGCTTACATTATTTATTAGTTCATTTCATGTTCGATGTTATGATGCGGTATGGTGAAAGAAACTTACGGCCAGTTTCACAGGTTCCAAACAGAGTTTTAGATAGTTATTTGTCACATCATGCCACAGAAAAGTATATATAAGTAAAACTATCTAAGTAAATTTAATATTCTGTCACCTTTTCAATTTGGATTCAGGCAAGGGAAGTCAACTGAAGATGCTGTTGTAGCACTGAGTGCTTTAGTGACCGAACAACTTGACAAAGGAAATAAATGTATGGCTGCTTTCTTGGATTTAAAAAAAGCTTTCGATACCGTCTCTACTCCCATTCTTATACACAAGCTTGAAACTATTGGAATACGTGGAATGCCTCTGGCACTTTTAAGAGATTATCTCTCCGGTAGAACACAAAAAGTGAAACTGGATCAAATTGTTAGTGAGGACGTGGACGTATCATACGGCGTACCACAGGGAAGCGTACTAGGTCCTACGCTATTTTTAATATATATTAACGATCTTTGCAATATGAAGATTACTAATGCCAAATTATTCTCATATGCCGATGATACAGCTGTCGTCTTCTCAGGGAAAACATGGGATGATGTTAAAAATAGTGCTGAAGAAGGGCTAGCTCTCGTTGCTACCTGGTTAAAAAATAACCTGCTCACCCTGAACACAAGCAAAACCACTTACATTTGTTTTAATATATATAATAATCAATTTCAATCGGACAAAGCATTTAATGTAAGAATTCACGCGTGCGACAATACTACATATAGAACTTGTGGCAACTGCCCTACTATACAACAAGTTACTAAAACTAAATATCTGGGAGTGATAATTGACCAGCGTCTTTCCTGGTATCCTCAACTGGATCAAGTCATGAGTAGAGTACGAAAATTCATCTGGATATTCAAAGAGCTGAGATATGTTGTACCAAGGACAATAAATACTACCAAACAAAGAAATTTATTAAATGAAATATATGTATCTTTGGTCCAGTCTGTTTTAGTATATTGCATAACTGTATGGGGTGGAGCAGCGAAATCTAGATTCCTAGAGTTAGAACGAGCTCAAAGAGCGATACTTAAGGTGATGTATTTTAAAGAAAGAAGATTCTCTACTGACAAGCTTTATGAACTGTGTAATCTGCTGTCAGTGAGAAAACTGTACATCCTTCTGATCATCCTTAAAATGCACAAAGTGACACCATATGATCCCAAAATACTAAAAAAGAGAAAGAAACACTGCATAGTTAACGTCCCTAAGACTAAAACAGAATTTGCCTGTAGACAATTTAAAAACCGCTCAGCATTCTTATATAATAAAATAAATAAATACATATATATCTATGACAAGAAACAAATTGAATGCAAAAAGCAACTTATAACTTGGCTTCATAGTTTAAATTATGATGATACAGAGCTATTTTTGCAACGTGTGACTTAATAATGAAAACCTTTATTAATGTACATTCACTCTCGGTCTTTCTCACTTTTACAACTACACACACACACCCACACTCACACACAAACACACTCACACACACCCACACACACACACTCACACACACACAGGATATACAATTAACTATTGTCTTTTCTCTTTTGTTACTTACATACTTATATAACTATAATGTAAGGGAATGAGCGGAGCCTTCAACTACAGGCATTTCTATGCCTAAATGGAGACTCCTTGAAATGTAATTGTAAGCCAACTTTAGAAAGAAATAAACTTTATTTATTTATTATTTATTTATTTATTTAAAAGTAATAAAAATAAAAATATGGAACTGTCTGTCAGATAGCTATTAAAAAGTTATCTGGAGCCTGTGAAACTGGCCGTTAACATACATTTTTTGATAGAAATCGATAATCACAATATTTTTATAGTTCCAAGGACTGTTCAATAAATCAATGTAATCCCTATTTATCATATAAAATTTAATATGTTTCACGAAAAAAACTCGACCCAAAAAAAAACTATGAGTAAAACTGTTTTCCTTCCTCTACTTTATTTTCGTAAACTTGTACAAAACAGTTCCAAGGATAAATTAAATTACGGCCTTAAAAAACCTAACATTAGCATATCTTTCAATGGACGCCGCCCACACGAGCATAACTTCAGCGACATTTTAATATTTCCCAACTCACAAGTTGGGGGTAAAAGATATTAAAAATTCCATCCCACCTCTATTTCTTTGCCGACCACGCGAGATGGGCATGTCCGCTTAAATTATAAATTAAACTCAAATGAAAATACTTGTTGAGATTTTTAAAAATTATACTCAAATATTTTAGCTTCAAATAGCCTGATTTGGTAGGAGTTTTCATCTTTTATAATTCCAAGGTCAAGGTCATTAAAATAAAATATTTTTGTAAAATTATTTTTTACTCATTTACAGCGTCCACGCAGACGAAATCGCGGGCAGTGGCTAATTATTATCAAAATGTTCCGATCTTATTTGTAGAGCAACGTACATATTTCAAATGAAAACTACCATGAACTATTCAATTCACTCAAATATAATCTATCAGCAGAATTTATTAAGCCAAGGCACCTAACTATTCAAGGAACTGCTCACTATTCAAAAACTTCACCAGTCTAGTTCTCATAAAGCCTTATGAATAACCCGTTACACCCAGATAACTAAAGGTACAACGTTTACACAACAGTCTAAAATTTCCAGGATCAACCCCTTAGCTGAGCCATTTACATAAATATTGCACGAGACTAAGACTTGAATAGGTATTTAATTCTCATTCAGGCTGCAGCTTGGACCTTTGAAACCACTCCCTATATTCCGTCCCCAAACAATCTCACAAAACATAACAATCTCTATCTCTTAATCAATAAAGACCAAAATATCTTAATCAGATTTTAAGCAACCGTAAATGGAATGTTGTCGACTTCCACGCAACTACCTCAGACTTGCAATTGTATTTCACCTGGCATTTCAGATTACACTCTATTGCTAAGTAATAAGGACCAAAATTGAGTTGTAAATGATTTTCTAACGGCACAACTATTTTAGCCGACTTATTGTTCAAGGAAGACGGACACAAATAGCGAATGCTGATAGTGTGGTGAAGCAAGATTCTGATGCGCTTGGGTCAAGTTTATTTTGAATCAATTTGCATATTGAATCGAAGGGATTACCTAATAGTATTGGTCCTAAATTCCTGAATAATAGAGGTTTAGGACCAAGAGGGAACAATGTATCGAAGGACCATGAAAGTGCTTATTGGTGTTGCCATCCTTTTTCAATTTTACAGACATTTCGAGTTGACCCATTTCCTATTTTCTTTGTTTGGTTTTTATATTGTTTTTTGGTATTTTCAGGTAAAATTTGGAACGGTCTTCCGAAATTGGGGCGTGTAAATAGCCCATCACTATAATAGAGTATCGGGCACAAACGCAATATTCATGTAAGTAGGTAAATTGCTGTGTTGTTTTGGTACAATAGATTCAGTGCCCTTTTTGAATAGTCGTAATGAAAAAATAGGTACTCTTAAACTGTAGTCGAACCCAATGAAACCTGAAGACGTATATAAATACTAAAATTGGAGAGTTTGTTTTAAAAATTGAATATCTTTAGATCCCCGTAAAAATCCCTACTAATATATATATATAATATTATAAATATATTGCTAAAGTCTAAAGTCTGTCTGTTACGCTTTCACGAATAAACCAGTGAGCCGATTTTGATGAAATTTGGTACAGAGATAGAATAGACCCTGAGGAACAACATAGGCTACTTTTTATCCTGTTACGGGAAATAGTTCCCATAGTAGTTCCATAGTAGTACGGGAAGCGGACCGCTGGCAGAAGCTAGTACTGTATACAATGTTAACTTGGCAGAGTGAGAAAGGAATGGAACGGAACAGAGGGCAGCACTATCCTCAAGTGTTTGTAAATGAGAATACAATCTGTGTATTACGGTTGGTGGTTGAAAATAAATGTTTTTCTTAATCATGTAAATCATAAGTATCTACCTCTTCTTTTCCCTTTTTAACCAGACGCAGCTGAGTACCAGTTTATTACATGGAGCCACTGCCTGTTTGAACACCACAACACAGTTACCTGGGTCGATACTCCTTGTTAAGATTGGTTGTCAGACTTTCTCGCTGCTGCCTGCCCGTAAGAACTGACAAAGATGTTCAAATAACAGCCGAAACCTACTTATTCCATTTATTCTGCCTTGGGAAATACCTACGTAAGAACGCCGTCATGACAAGATCACCCATAGGTGAACCGACCGCACTAAGAATGACTTAACCTTATGATCAATCGATTCGCACGGCTTTAACTTAGCCACGGGCTCCTTAATTACGTAAATATGTGGGTAAATTAATTACTTCTCAACTAATTACCCGATATAACAAAAACGGCAAAGTTTAAGAACCACTTTTGTACAATAATGCCTTGTATGCTTAAATAATACGGCTAATATTGAGAGGGTCTAACATTTCCAAGAACCGAGCCGAGCCAATCTAAAGCCAAACCACACCACATGCGTTGCGCTAGCCGGCTGCAGCCCCACAGCAATTTACTGCGTTGCTTAGCAACCAGATTGTTTGGTAATGCTATTAACTTGAACTGTGTGGTTCAGCCTATAGGTAGGGAGAGTTTTGTAGTTTAAAACGCGACTTAAATAAAAATTACAGATGCCTTGCGATTTTGAAGGTATATGATATTAAGTACGTAGAAAATAACAATTGCCTTATTCTGCATAGTTTCAGACTCGAGCCTGCTATTTTAAGATTGGTAAAATCAGAATATATTTCATGCCAAACCAAAAAAATTTACTAAGTTTTCAGGCTTAGCAGTAATCGCGCTTGTAATTTATGAACCCAACTTTATTTATAATCGTCCCATAAAAATAAAACACAACTTCCTACCATCTTTTAAAGTTTAAAGCATTCGCTATAATATTATCCTCTTCAATTTTTATGACATCGTAATTGATATCTGGAATCAATTTTCTAAGAAAATATTGGTTCTTTGCAAGACAGTGTACACAAATGCATAAGCGATGAAAGTAGTTAATATGCATGCATCTAATTATTATGCTAATAAAGATCATTATCGCTTAATAGACTTTTTATTCAACCATTGTCATTTTAAGTTTTTGAACAAGCTATTTCCCAGTTCGAAACTTCATTTCAGTTTTGCATCATTTTACGCTCCACGTAAACTCAACAAAAAAACCGGCCAAGTGCGAGTTGGACTCGTGCACGAAGGGTTCCGTACCATTATATATGATACCATTATATACGTATCTATTTCCTTCAATTAGCCAAAATACAAACATTTATCGGACAGCAAAAAATAACTTTGTTTTTCATACAAATATATGAGTAACAAAGTTATAGTTTGCGGTTATTTATTGTATGGGGTCCCCATACAATAAACGTGTGAAACCGTAATATTTTTATTTTTAGTATTTGTGGTTATATTTGTGGTTATAAATAAATACATCATTTGTGAAAATTTCAGCTTTCTAGCTATCACGGTTAATGAGATACAGCGTAGAGACAGACAGACAGACGGACAACAAAGTCTTAGTAATAGGGGCCCGTTTTCCCTTTGGGTACGGAACCCTAAAAACTGATAAACCTGACAGCATTTATACCGCTATATTCGGAAGCACAGTAAATGAACACACAAATTTGAAACGAAAAACCAAAATTGGTCTATTTTCATGCTCGCAGGGTAAGCGCAGCTGACACAAGCCGCAACCGTTCATCCGATTGTTAGGACGCCGTTACACAATTTGCACGATAGTGTAAATGTTGCAATTACACTGTCACTATTAGCAAGATGCACGGAACTGTAGTGTCGTTATGACCATTAAAGTATTATTTGAATGCTATCGTGTGCCATAATGAGTGCAGTTTTGGTCTGCTAATAGTTTAGACAGTCATCCGTTTATAGACCTTCTGACTACATAAAACGGCGTCAGTGTAATGAGGATGTTACTAGGCAATAATTATCATTGGAGAGTAGTGAAAAAAGCTTTCCTCTTTTGAAATAGTTTATTTCAAAGAGTTAAACAGCAGATGGTAAAAGGATTCTATCGAAATCTTCTCTATCCATTATCTAGTCGTATATCTATCCATAGCAGATTTTTTTAGACAATGTATAAAAAAGTCATAATCTACTTAGAGCACCTTTCCATATTACACGACTATCACTTTAAAGAAAGCAAGTAAGTTATCATGCTTTCTGGATGCCAGAAAATCTATGGATGAATGAATTTTCACCCATTGCGAAAATTAAATGCGTGCAAAACTGTAAATTAAATAAAGCAGTGGTCAGATAAACAACACTTACCCTAAACACCTTTACGAAATAAAATGGTTATTTTGCAAACACAATTAATTTTTTAATATGTTTAACCACTGGTTATAATAAAGAGCACCTGCATTTGATTTCAAGTTAATTGACAGGTAATATTCCAATAAATTGCTACCAGTATTCAAGCGAATGAGTGTATAATTAAATGAATTCGTTTTAAATTCAAATACTGTGATATTATGGTATAAAATTCGTGGAATTTGTTACTATATCCAATAGCTAGTTTATTGTGACACTAATAACGTATTGTTGTTAATAAGGTCTATTTATTAATGATTTTCGATCAACTCATTGAACAATTAAATTTAATGACAGTTGCTTACCGGTCTGTTGAACAAAAGCAGTTTTTGATTACGATTCACGTTTTGTTCAACTTTAGGGTCAATTCACACCGAGAGAGGTTTCGCGAGACGTATCTAAAAACAAAGCAAATCGCGAGATGCAGCACCGATCTTACACGCCGCGCGTCACCGCTGCGTCAAGATGCGTCGCGCTGCGCCGCGGCGTCTCGAGGTGCAGCGCAACGTATCTGAATTCTCACAATTAAATGTGTATCGTTTCGTGTAGTGAATAAAGTATATTTTGAGTCCCTCTATGTAAAATCTGCGTGCAGCGTCGCGTCTCGGTGTGAGTTGACCCTTAGTTAATCATGATTTTAGTAATAATAATATCAACTGAGATACTGTCATTATATTTTTAAATGTTTATTTTTTTATAATAATTATCCAGAAATATAAATATACTAGCTTCTACCAGCGGCTTCGCCTGCGTAAAACTCAAAATCCCGTTTTTTCTCTCGTTCCAATGGGACTTTCGGGAAATCCTTTCTTATCTTGTGTGAGAGTCTTAAGATCTCTGTGTAAAATTTCAGCGTTTTAGGTTCACGGGCTTGGGTCCTGCGTTGATGAGTCAGTGAATGAGTCAGGACTTTGATTTTATATGTATAGAAGAAGATGATGAAAAAAAGCTAATTATAAATACTTTGGAATTTTGAAAGCTTGCATTATTGGTAACTACTTACACTTAACCGACTGTTATCTTTTCGGTGAAATTTAACGATTCTAGCCTACCATTAATTTGTAATTATAATAACAAATTATGTTAGTATGGATATTATATTGTCTCACTTTCTGAAAGTCTTATCAAAGCTGAGATCAATAAATCCGCTGTCAAATACATTCATTAATTATTGTTATTGATGTAAGACGTTGTAATTGATGAATTACACAATAAAATAATTAATCAAGTCTATGAATTTTGAATAGGCGAGCCTAATTGTTATAAAGTTATACCTACGGGGCATTGAACTAATGACACAGTACTACGCTAAAATACATAAAAAACATAACTCTTTTTAGGGTTCCGTACCCAAAGGGTAAAAAGGAACCCTATTACTAAGACTTCGTTGTCTGTCTGTCTGTCTATCTGTCTGTCTGTCTGTCTCCAGGCTGTATCTCATTAACCGTGATAGCTAGAATGCTGAAATTTTCACAAATGATGTATATCTGTTGCCGCTATAACAACAAATACTAAAAATTTAAGATAATGGTACGGAACCCTTCGTGCGCGAGTCCAACTCGCACTTGGCCGGTTTTTTGAGTAAAACGAGCTACTAGATAGTAAAGTTGGTTGAAAATGGAAAAGCATACCTAAGCATTTATAAGAAATTTTCATAATACTAAGTAAATTTTTAAGCTACGAGTATTTAGGACTTAAATGATATTAAAAAAAATCATTAAAAATGTTTAAAACTCTCAGTCCATGATTCAGAAGGCACGTTAAATTAGTTGGTCTCGGCTGTGATTTGTACATCTTTGGCAATTGTTCCATGTAATAAAAAGCCAAGAGGCCTGACAACCATTCTTACTAAGGCGTAACTGCTTTGAGAAAGTCGGATAGGCAGTCCATGTAAAACACTGGTTCGTAAGCCGACCCCAATGAAGTAGGGAAAGAGCTAGGCAGATGATTATCTGTAGATAGTTCAGCCTTAAATAACATGTTGAAGTATGAAACATTGTTTTCTTCTATTATCCATTTCCTGCTAGCGAAGTTTCAAAACATTGTCATCGCAAGCCATTACCGTGAGAGCATATTTCATTATATAACGAGCACCGTGAACTATGTTGGTAAATACTGAAGTATTATAACTTTGCTTTAATGTCATACTTAGTCCGTAAGATGTTTACATTTTTTGAGATATACGGAAAGAAAATTTGAAGAAGAGCTCGTAGCTAAGTCAAAGCCGTGTGGATCTATCGATCATAAGGTTAAAAAACGCTTGACGCGGTCGGTCCGTGGATGGGTAACCATCTTGACATAACGAGTTTTTCCGTGTTTCGGAAGGCACAATAAATTGGTGGGTCCCGGCTGTCATTTGACAATCTTTGGCAGTCGTTACGAGTAGTTCTGACTACCAAGTCTTGCCAAGGAGTATTGAGTTGCTCGGGTAACTGGGTTGAGGAGGTCAGACAGGCAGTCGCTCCATGTGGCACTCTGGTACTCAGCTGCATCTGGTTAGACTGGAAGCCGACCCCAACATAGTTGGGAAAAGGCTGCGCAGGTGACGGTGGTGAAAATGCGTGAACACAAACTGTCATCTTAACAAAGCATATCCAAATCGGTTTATCCGTTTAAGACCTNGGGCTAGGCAGATGATGACGGGAAGAAAATTTGAAGTTTTCACTATCTTCACTATCTATACAAAAGATCACTGTCGATTATAAATAATATAATCTACTTTATTACTGACCGACCACATACTAAAACTAGGGTAGTCCAACTTCAGCCTGCAGATTTCGTTAAACCTCTCTCTACTGTGAAAGATCTCTCTCCGGTCGTGTCAAATTGGCGTCCGATCGGACTATGAGAGTGCACTTGTGTCTGCGCAAATGCTCGTGCAGTATATACCCTGCGCAGTTGGGTGGTCTCCTGCTGACTGCAACTGACGACCACGAGCACCGAAGCTGCACTACTGCTTTGTATGTATTTACATGAAATCGTTTTGGATCGAAACGGCATCAGCATAGCTGTTACCCTCATATTGCGACCGATTTCGTGCAGTCGTGGCACGTGCGATCGGCAGTTCCCGTCTGCTCCTAGCATTCAAATTTACCAGTAGAGAGAACAGTCGCAATGGCCGATAATCGGCTTGGCTGCTTCTATAAAAATGCTCCTCAAAATACTTCCCCGTATACATCCAAACGAGCTTCAGTAGTTATCGTCACATAAAAGATACGCACTTAGCTTTTACCGTCATATTTACTGCCGCAACATTGTCATACAATACACATACAATGTTGAATGACTTTTTTATTTCTTATTTCAGTTTTCTCTTTTAAAAGTACTCAAGTGTTCATGAGGAACGTGTCTAGTTAGACCCTTCACGCACTGCAGATTAAAGGCTGTTCCCAAAATCCTATCTATCTATGGATTTGCTTACTAGAGATAGGAATTTGACATTACTTGTATGGGGCTAATGTAAAAATTTTATCTCTAGTATGTAAATACAGAAATAGATAGGTTATTGAATTCCACAGTAAACCGTCGTCGGCCGATAGTTGGTTCGAACATTGAGAGATAGTTCAGTTTGAACGTAATTGTAATCTAATCAAACTTTTGTTCGGTCTGATACCGGCCAGAAACATGATTGTTGTAATGTACGAATTGCCATTAATATCCATACTGTTGTATGAATCAGATCAAACTATCGGCCGACTAAAAGTTTGCAATGTGTGGTGCTTTTAATATTTCAGTAATAAGTAGTTACATTGAACTTGTTTCATCAGCATAGCATTAGTTGTAGTTCCTCTTCTTTGCTTACCCAGATAAAAATAACCTTCCAGGCATTAAATTCGTCCAATGTTTATTGATTTTACCGCGACCAAACAATCAAACTCTATAGCTTTATAATATTAGTTTAGATGACGAGGGCAAAGACAGTATTTTCCTTATTCCTAGTACCTAGTACCTACCTTTAGGAACTTTCCGTCAACATGCAGAAAACAAGCAAGATGATGACTCGCCCTAGTTTCGACGCTGCACGTTAGTCAACTTCGTGCATAATGCCGGGAACACAACCTGTGAAGGGTAACAACCCAGCGATGACCCAGTCAGCGCAAAGGAACATGTATGTACAGACGCCAACACACCTACCGACCTCAATCTGTCAAATTCCTTCAATAGATTTTCAACCTTATCACAATAGTCGAAGGTTAATGATCATCTCATTCATCTGCCTAGCCTTTTCCCAAGTACGTTGGGGTCGGCTTCCAGTCTAACCGGATGCAGCTGAGAACCAGTGTTTTACATGGAGTGACTGCCTGTCTGACCTCCACAACCCAGTTACCCGGGCGACCTGGCACCCCTGGATAGGTTGTCAGACTTTCTGGCTTTCTGAAAGATGTTCAAATGACAGCCGGGACCCACACCAGTTTAGTCGTGCCTTCCGAAACACGGAAGAATTCTTCTGTTATGTGCAAGATGGTCGACCGCGCCAAGCGTTGCTTAACCTTATGATCGATCGATCCGCACGGCTTTGACTTAGCCACGAGCTCTTCCCGAAGGTTAATGATCGATTGGTAAAATTTGACAGATTGAGGAAAGTTGACCTGCTTGGCGACTATACGTAGAGGGATCGCTGTTTTTGGACATGCTACAAAGCTTTTCAATACCTACGTCAAAGGCAAAATAGAGATAGATACATTACATTTTACGTGATTAAATCACTAGCTTCTAACTCAGGTTTATCCCTATTTTGTGTATTAAGGACGTAAATTCAGTGCTAGCAAAATACATGATATACGGTATCTAAGGTACCGACCAAATTCACAAAGTGGTGGTTAAAAAGTATCAAACGTTAGCCATTTTTATCCTTGCTAATAATATAAATGAGAAAGTAACTTTGTCTGTCTGTCTGTCACGCTTTAACGTCAAAACTACTGAACCTAGAGCTACTCTGATACTTAGTCAAAGAAATAACTTACGCTACTTTTTACCTGGTTTAGGTAAGAGGGTCCCCCGTGGCCGCGAGCAACAATAACATAGAAACGAAAGATGAAATATACGTAAGCCCCATAATATCTTATCCCCGAAACTAAAAGCACTTTCGTCGAATATGGTTCCTGTAAGCACCTTCCTTGTTTACCATATTACAAATATGTATTACACTACATCGCCAAAATATGACGTTTCCTCAAATATATTAGCCGCGCGTTGCCAAGCAAGGAATATTAACTTGTAGGCCTTTATGTGTAGATTTATTACAGCGCCATCTTGGTTCCAGGGAGCAAGATGGCGGTTTTAATTAAAAATTGATGAAAGGTCGTATGCAATGATTTGTGTTTTATTGTTTAGGTAATGGCGCTTCATTGTTTTTGTAATTTTTCACCGAATTTTTGAGGAGAATATTTTCTGTAATAACATTGATAATTAAAGGAAAATATACCAACGTTTTTGAACAAAGAACCGGCGAAATTGCTTCATGGAATTAAAATTCACAGCATATTTAAACAACACACAAATCTTTAGCACTCAAAAGTACCTTACTAAAAACCCAACAAAAAATAAAAAATAAAGCCTTTCAAGTTCCATCGAGTTTTGCACACAACACCCTCAATAATTTTTGCTCTGGTTATAACCAGATCGCTCGATGCCCCTCCAGGCTCAAGAGCTGAGAGGCTGACGATGCAAGAGCCGCGTTTTATCGGCCCCTCTGCCATCTGAAGGGGTCCTTATACCGCGTTAAGCCACCCATTAGAGATCGCGGTCTTGCCACTCAATGTTTTGAATATACTTGACACATTTTTTGGGTAAGGTGGGCTTGGGTGCGCCTAATTTAGAATTTATTTTGTATAGTGAGTTTTTGTTTAATTAACAAAAATATTTATGGAAAAATATTTTCGGACACTTTATCTATATACTGCGTAAGTTAATGTAATTATTTTAATAGGAGATATAGTTTTCACCATACTTTTTGTCGTTGTGCAAAATATTGCGGAAATCGATGACAGAGATTCTCGTGCTGGGAATTCATTGAGTTACATTGAGTTTTACGAGAACTGTACTTTTCATGAGTTTTCAGCTATCTATACTAATATTATAAAGCTGAAGAGTTTGTTTGTTTGAACGCCCTAATAATCTCAGGAAATACTGGTCCGATTTTTTAAATTATTTCAGTGTTAGATAGCCCATTTATCGAGGAAGGCTTTAGGCTACTTTTTATCCGGGTGCGCCGAGTAGTTCCCACGGGACGCGGGTGAAACCGCCGGCAGAAGCTAGTACAGTATAAAAACTGCGCTCATGTTTATAATTTTGTGCACTTTTAAATTACTTTTTTCATGATAACTTTTATCTCAAAAATGTAATCGGAAAATTTTCCCCTTAACAAACAACCCTAACAACCTCATGTAAACTCACTTCCTCAACAAAACACGAGCACGAACATAATTCCTTGAAAAACCACATTTTTTCGCTCAACATTTAAAACCTCCTTTTCTTATTTTTCCGCTTCATTACACGGAAAGAACTTGTACTTAATATTACGGAGCTCGCAACCTATTAAAAACGAAATAGGCTTGTTCTCGACTGTACTTAAGCTCAGGCTATTTACTGCAATGACTGTACACTGGTTTTTGCGCAAAGCGTCGGAACTGTACTTGGAGATATTGTTTACTTTAGAATCCAGTGGTTGTAGTTTTAAGAGGTTTGTGCAAGCAAATTGTTTTGGAAAATACTTAAGATGCATTTTGGAAAGAATTTCCTTCTTCTTCTATTTTCTCGCGTTTTCTGGGAAATACTGCCCGTACCAACAATGAATGAATTATTCGAATCGGTTTAGTAGATAACATGTACAAACAATCAAATCGTTCCTCTTTATATATTAGTATTGATATAGAAAAGTCTTGGTGGCCTAGTAGGTAAGGTCAGGTACGTTTCAGGTCAGGTTAGGCAGGTACCAATGCAACCTTTTTAAGTTTGTAGTTTTAAAACTCAAAAAATATTTAAACTACCTACGTACCAGATCCCTCACCCGTAATAAACAATGAAACCTGAATTTTTGTTTTAACCAATATTTTAGTTTCTCTTGAACCAAAAAACTGAATCTTTATGCTCCGAAATTTTCTACAAAAGATACGCACAGTTCACATTGCAACGCATGCATCGCACGAAACGGATTGAATGAAATTGCAGGTGAAATATACCTCCTAACGGGACGACGTGCTATTGAAATTCGTACAAAGCTAACCAAAATCCACTGGGTCTCGAATTTGGAGGTCTACTCTAACATGTTTGTAAAAAATAAACAATTTGTATAAAAAAAAACGTTTTTGATGTTTTGCTCTATGATACATTTGAAAAAACAAAGAAAGGGACTAGCTATTCTTAATTTACTCCCATAACTGGATAAAAATAGCCACAGTCCTCCCTCGTTAAATTGGCTTAGATAAGCACATTCAATCAAACAAGCAAACTTTTCATCTTTATACTATTAGTTTAAAAAAAAAATACCATCCGCAAGGAAAACGAAACGTAAACCGTCAACGGAGCTTCAGAAACAAAACATCTTTTTAACCGACTTCCCAAAAACGGAGGAGGTTCTCAATTCGACCGTATTTTTTTTTTTTTTTTTTTTTT
>NWSH02000613.1:2854128-2875276 GCA_002382865.2 Heliothis virescens | reverse complement strand
GGGTGCCTCTAGTTGGCCCCCCACGACCAGATGGGCGGGTGGGGTTTCGGCGTCGACTCCTTCTCTCCATTACAGAAGATTGTAGTCTATAGCCTCATCTGAGGAGCTGGAAGACGAAGTACTGAATTCTTCGTCTTGGAGTAAGAGTGTCCTCATTCTGATCAGCATCAGTGAGATCTTTGTCCGATTCTTCGAGTCACAATAAAAGTTCTTTATCACGTAAGGCTGTAGAAAGAGGGAACCTATGTCATATATATACGACATAAACAATGAGAAAATTTTCATTTTGAGAACCATTGTAATACCAGTATGACATTAAAAAGTTTTCGATCTCAATGCCCATAATAATTGACTATTTGAAGAAATAATCTATTAATTGGTTCCGTTGGTATGTTATTAGTACAAAACAAGTATAATTATTGTGACAAATAAGTTGATTCAATAATGATTTTCGGATTACCTACCGCGAGCATCTGAACGACGTGTTATCTTCCTCGCCGCGCTTCAAAAAATAAGTTATTTGACGTGTCTGTCAAGCTCAAAATGACGTTTGGTGTAGTGTTGCTGATTTATTAAGGTTACACAAGTATCATAAAATGAGTAGTTCCAAAAAACATTCACAGATAACTTTAGAACGAATTTTAAATTCTTTATGTAATATAGGTATGACGCGGGCATCCAGGAGGATAATGCAAGCTTGCAATTCTTAATCAATTGAAAACATTTAGCGTCGTTTCACAGGTTACAGATAAAGTTCTAGATAGCTATCTGACAGATATTGCCATAGAAATGTTTTTAATCTTGACTACTTTTCTATGGCATTATCTGTCAGATAAGTAGCTATCTAGAACTTTACCGGGAACCTGTGAAACGGGCCCTTAAAGTATCAAGCAATCAAAATATATCTAGTTCAAATCAAACAAGCAGTTTCTAATATTATTTTATCCTTAAAGTATAAAAAAATCTTCCGTAATCCAAATAGGAGACCAAAAACATCCAGAAATAGAAATCTGTTCACCTAATTATGTACATTACTTAGAAGGTTCGTTTAATAAACTTTGACGTAAATTGACGTAAAGTAACACAGTTAAATAAACCTCCTGAGTCCAAAATAATGTACGGCCATATAAACTTATTAAAACTGGGAATTTTAAATTAACTAAAAACAACAAGCTTTTCAATATTAATGCGAGTTACAAAGACATGAATTTCGTAATACAGGTAAATAAAATTTCGTAGCTCACAGAAATCAGAAGGGCCCTCTTTAATTGATGGTGTTATTACATAGATACAAAGTTTCACTGGAAATGGTCAAAACAGTCTAAGATACTAATAATATGTTTTCTTGTATTTTTGTTTGAACGCGCTAATCTCAGGACCATATTGAGAAATTACTTCAGTGTTGGATAGCCCTTTTATTGAGGAAGGCTATATAAGGCTGTATAGGCTTTTTATCTAGGTGCACGGAATAGTTCACACGAGACGTGGGTGTATCCGCTGGCGTAAGCTAATGTAAGAGATATTTGGCGAGTTTTATTGAGGTAGCCTTTTTTAACAAAGTCTCCTCAAGACTAGGGCTTACGATAGGAGCTATACTCAATACTTTATTGCATTCCATAATGTATTTTACAACAGTTGGCATTGTTAGAAGCTACAGAAACAATTATGGACCCTGTCGGGCACAGCAAAAGTAGTTTTTTTTTATATAGAGGAGAGGATGAAGCTAAATCCTTGCTAGTGCATTCCTTATTTTACTGTGTTATCCCAAATATGTTTCAGATTAATACTGCATTCCTTGTAGCAGCGGCTTTGTTTTGTTTTGTTACAACTATCCAGGTTTGGACACCCGTTTGGATGGCTTTTCTTCACACCGAAATTGACTACAACCAGTGTGTAGGTACTTATGAAACAAACCTTTAAAAGCACTTTCATATCTAGTCAGTAGGTAACCAAAATACGGTAATTTTAATTATTTACTTTTTTTAGCTGAATAATATTTTATTTTATTTATTTATTTTTATTTATTAGGTTTACCAACAATTGTATACACTATATATAACCCAAGTAAAATAAGCAACAAAATTGGATAAAATGTAACAATCACTTACAGGTAAACTCTGCATGCACACGAATTGCTATCGTAACTTATTTAAAACTTATATATTATTTATTATTATTTTTATATAAAAAAAGAATGAAAATAATGGTTATGCTACCAATATTGCGCAGAGTGCACTTAAATTGGGCTTATATATATATGTTTATATATGTCTATAAAAAAGATTTTCTGCCACATCCATTAAAACTGCATCCTTCAAATTGATCATCGTAATGAACTTTTTAAATTAAAAAAGGTCGTGGCGAACATATTATCCGGTGGCACGCAGCTACCCCACCTCAGAGCCAGTAATTTAATCCTACGGTCCGTTTTGTCAACCCTATGCGGTTCATTGGGCCTACTTTTTGCGGGGCGTTTGGGGCCTCAGCATAATTAGGGTTGAGAGTGAATTTTTTTGATGATACTTTAATGTTAACATGGATTATATTTGTCAAGGCTTATGAAGAGGTCAAAAGGAAAATTTTGAAAGTGAAATTAATTAAATTATTTCAGAATTTTCGCTGTCGATGTCTGTATGGAATTTTCCAGATTTGACTATCCTTCATTCTATCTTCTTGTCTAGCTGTCTGAATGCTGTTTCTGTTCTTTTGTTACCAACTCTTGTAACAAAAATCTAATAGAAACATTAATCACAAGTATGACATTCAAATACTTTATCGGACAATTATAATAAAGTGGGCGTATTCGTATTACATTACCACAGACCGCACCAGCTGATACCAAACGCAGTTTCAACTAAACTATGGGCGCGCTCACTTATATTCTGGTCATACAATTAATAAACTATGCATTCGGAAAACAATGTGCAATAAACAATATCCCAGACTATATAAAAAACGAGAAGCAACTCTTGGATGATTTGCAATGTGGCTATGATTCTCATCATCAGCCAAGTGACAACACAACGATAAGACTAATATTCTTCATGAAGTATTTTACCTTCGATAGTGAAGAAGAAGTCTTCACCGTACAAAACTGGATCCATCTGGACTGGCAAGACGACAGGCTGAAGTGGGACCCTGCGAAATATAACGGCCTTGTTGAGACCGACGTGACTTATCACGATATCTGGCTTCCTAGCATAGAATTGTCTAACAAAGAAGATTTTCTGAACCTTGAAATCTATGGCTTCTATCGATGTCTATTGAAGAACAGTGGAGCAGTTCTATGTAAGCACTGGATCGTTCATGAAGCGTGGTGCAGCGTGAAACTCACGGATTGGCCGTATGATGTCCAAGAGTGCAGTTTGGATTTCGAAGGCATATCTCCTCACACGGAAAATTTTACCATGTTCTTAGATGATTCAAAGTCTCAAGACTTTACGGATATGGCGACCAAAAGCGCTGGATGGTACGTTCATGACTTCAAGCAAGTGGTGAACAATACTGGTGGATCTAAAATTAGGCTGATTTATGTTCTAGTGCGTGAAGCGGCTGGATTGTCAGCCATTGTAATCTCTCCAGCATTTGTGTTAACTGTTCTAACTATCTTATCATTATTTTTGGATGTGAGAGAAAAAATACGTTTAGCCATCCTCTCTTTTAGCACAGTTGGTCATTATTACTTTTTGACGGAATTAACAGCGAATTTGCCTAAAGAATGTCACTATCCACCGACCTTACTTTACTATTATCGCGGTTCACTTGTGATAAGTATGTTTATCGTCGTACTTACAGTGTTCTTAGAAAAAATGTGTAAGTTTAATTCGCCACAGGTTTACATAAAAGTAGTCAATGATTATGTATATGAATATAGGTTTAATAAATATATAGTGTTTCCACAATGGGATATTGACAATAGTACTGTCGATAACAAGAAATCTAATGAAGATTGGGTAAAGTTTTCTAATTTTGTAAATAGTGTTTTTATATACGTTATTGTTATCGCGTACCTTGGTTTATACAGCGCAACAGTACCTAAAGGTCCTAATTTGTATAACTTAAACTAAAAAATAACGTATGTTTCCATAATGGTATTTTCTTTATATACCTGATTCCACTCCAAAGAGATGCAGGACTAGACTAACTTTCGTAAGCTACATAAGTAAGGTAACTTTAACTGTCTCGTTGGTCTAGTTGTCGCATAGCCGACTACTGTGCACGAGGTCTCGGGTTTGATTCCCGGGTCGGACCAAAATCACTTTGTGGGTTTAAGAAACTTTCACAAAGCAGCCCGGCGTTGGGAGTTGGTGATTGATACACCCGTGCATCGGAGAGCACGTTAATGTCGGCGCTGCACCTGATCCGGTCTTGTCGGATTTTCCGACCCATCGGGCTATAAGAGTAAAGGAATAGGGAGTGCACCAGTGTCTGCGCAGCTGGCTGATCTCCTTATATGAGAACAGCCGCTGTGGCCGACAATCGGTCTTGGGCGCCATTAAACAAGGTGAGTGTATTTGTTTGTTTATGAACTAATTTGGATGAAATTAGATACACATAGTCCCATAGATATAATTATACTTTACACGCTTGAACAGAACATTTTCCTCAAACCCGCAGGCAAAATCGCGGGATACAGCAACTACATAACACCAGGTACACGAGTATATCCGAGATGTTCCACTAATGTCCTAATTAATCACAGAGTGGGAACGTCTTGTCTTATAATCGGTTATATCGTTACGCACTTTGATTTTAACGATAATTGATGGGGATGAGAATTAACGGGATTTGAGGCTAATTTCCATGTAAGGGTGTTATGGGAATTTCGGATTAATATGCATTTATGTAATTGTGGGTGTTTGTTCGTTTGAAAGGATTAATGTTGGATGGGAATAGGAAATTATGAATTAAATGTTCCTTGCATAAAACTTATTAAACAGAAATATTTTTAAATAATAATCTAGAGTAGGTCATTGTCGTGGGGGCCTAGTGGTTAAAGCACCTGCATCTCAAGCATGAGTGTACAGGTTCGAGGTAAGGCGAGTACTAATATAACCTTTAAGTTAAATGTGCTTTCTAAGAATATCTTGGACAATAATAGCTAACTAAACGTAAAGATAAACATCTTAAAGAAATCACAACTCAATAGTCTGAAACTGATCTGACTGAACCAATCCACCTTGTGCAAGCGTGGTAATTAACACTCAAAGTCAAATTATTTATTTCATTTAGGCCTTTACAAGCACTTATGAATGGTCTAAAGTTGATTCTAATTGCCCTTTCAATAAGTGGCTTCCTATGGAGAATAACGGGCAAGAAACTCCATGGTTACTCTTTTTTAAAATAAAATTACAGTTTTATGTATTCACACACAGTATAATACCATGAGAAGATCATGTAGAATCACAAAAAGAAAAATGAGAATAACAAAAATGCTCCTAATACGAAAACTAACGGGCCTACCTGAATAAAATTTAAAGAATTACGTAAATCGGTTCAGAAACCTCGGAGAAATCGGTGTACATAAATAAAAAAAATATATATACCGGCCGAATTGAGAACCTCCTCCTTTTGGTTGAAGTCGGTTAAAAAGAGAAAGATCATTCCGTCTCTGCATAAAAAGAGGCTTAGAGGCAATAGAGCAATCAAAAAGCCGATTATAATTACCAAGATTTTGTAACGACGACGATTTTGAAAAGACATGTACCACATTAAACAACCCACAATAAGAACTGAAAGCGGGCCGACCTACCCGAATCTATCAAATTTTACCAATCGAATATTAACCTTCCACTATTGTGATAAGGTTGAAAATCTATTGCAGAAAGACAGATTGTGCTGTCTGTACTTAAAAGTTGTTAAATGTCCTTCAACGAAATTAGTTTTGACGACCAACGCGACATTCAACTTTTATGAGCCCCACAGGAAGAGATAGTCCCCATTAGACCTACCCTTTAAACCACGCAAGGACGATGAAATTAACCTTGTTAAATACACTGGTTTTCCACTTACATGCACGCCTACGTGTTTGGTTAAACTTAAAAGAACTTTTGTGGGCCCAAGGTGACCGACAAAATGAAAAACATTACCCTCCTTTCTGTGGCAGTCGGGTAAACGTTCACCTTCAAGTTCTAAAGTAAACAGTTGTTTTAAGAAAAACTGACATTCATGTTGTGGGTGAAGTTGGGCCTTAAGCCAAAATGACCACATTTTTTAAATCTGACTATTTCTTGAAATTAGAGCGTTAAAACAATTTTTTCAGCTGTATAATATTAGCATAGATTCAAAGAAAGGTAAGTCAAAGCCTATCCTAGAAATTAATGCCAGCATTTGATATTTTGCAATGACGCTTATCCAATTACTTAACTGAAGGAAAATTCAGAATTACTTTAAATTTGGTCAAAATTACAAATCATTCGTAATAATTTACTATAATACTACTAATCTAATATAATTTACTATTTTACTGTAATTATTTTTAACGACTAAAACTATTAATCTCTCCTGCCCCCAAAGAGATATAGCGTGAATATAATTAACAAAGTAAGTGCCATCACATCGTTTGCGTTAATCATTAAGTTTTTAATTTAAAAGTTAATTATAAAAGTCGTGTGGGAACGTGTGTTACGTGTGGATACTCAAAAAAATATTAGTTGTGGTAAAAAATGTTTTATTAATCAAATAAAAATTTCTAAGAAAACCTTCATGGTCCAGTAGTACAGACAACACATCAAGTTACCACAATCTGTCAAATTTCTGCAATTGATTTTCAACTTTATCGCAATGGGGGTAGTTTAATGTTTGATTGGTAAAATTTGCCAGATTAGTATACGTTGACCTGCTGTACTTTAAAAAAATGGCGGTGGAGCTTCTACGCGAGCTAAATATTTATTTTAGTGGTCTATACAAATCAAATGACACAGGGACACAGATGGTGTTATTTACTAACTTAATGCCTACAGAATGTTCATAAAGGTGTTTTTAACTGTTAAAAATAATGTATTATGGAAACTAGGCTGGTGAACTGGTGTGTAAGGTTGATAATTTAAAAACTCATTAAATAAATAGAAATAAAATTTCCGTAAACAAACAATAAAATTAACTTCACAAAAACATGAAAGTAATAACTAAATTAAAACATTCCGGATCACCTCCAAAGGAACCAAACAGGAAGGGTACAAAGAAACGCGGTCCGGATGAAAAATTTCAAAATGGCCGCCCGTATTAGGCGCCATTAATATTCTCGTAAAAGTTGACGTGACGTCAAATATTCTATGATTAACGAGCTAGTATTGTTTGGTCACCTTATTGTCCTTCTGAAAGCACAAAAGGTTTGAACTAAAACCGCGGGCAAGAGAGATTTTTCGGTGCTTTTTAATATCTCCGTTGAAAACCCGTCGCGTGTCACTTTTACGTTGGCAGCAAAATGCGAAAGATATAAGCAAATATTTGTGCTCATTTTTCAATAAGCGGCCACGAGGTTAGATGGGGCTTCGCAAATGTAAATTATATTGAACACGTTGAAAGTAGATATTATTGTGAGAATACAAACCTTTTTTCAATTTGAAAGAAACCTTAGGTGGAAATAAGTAATTCAGTCTAGACTAAACTTGATGACTACAATTTCAAAGACAAGATTTTTTATGCTTGGGAAATCATCAAATGCCCCCCCTCCCTCCTGCTGTGGGTGCAGCGTGAGGGCTCTTACTGACTAGAACCCACCATGTTCCTTCTGGAGCCTTTTGTGTACCAGGACCACGAATACGTCATCAAGCATCAAATACTGGCTATTAATTAATTAGGTATATTGATAATTTATCAATATNGACAGATTGTGCTGTCTGTACTTAAAAGTTGTTAAATGTCCTTCAACGAAATTAGTTTTGACGACCAACGCGACATTCAACTTTTATGAGCCCCACAGGAAGAGATAGTCCCCATTAGACCTACCCTTTAAACCACGCAAGGACGATGAAATTAACCTTGTTAAATACACTGGTTTTCCACTTACATGCACGCCTACGTGTTTGGTTAAACTTAAAAGAACTTTTGTGGGCCCAAGGTGACCGACAAAATGAAAAACATTACCCTCCTTTCTGTGGCAGTCGGGTAAACGTTCACCTTCAAGTTCTAAAGTAAACAGTTGTTTTAAGAAAAACTGACATTCATGTTGTGGGTGAAGTTGGGCCTTAAGCCAAAATGACCACATTTTTTAAATCTGACTATTTCTTGAAATTAGAGCGTTAAAACAATTTTTTCAGCTGTATAATATTAGCATAGATTCAAAGAAAGGTAAGTCAAAGCCTATCCTAGAAATTAATGCCAGCATTTGATATTTTGCAATGACGCTTATCCAATTACTTAACTGAAGGAAAATTCAGAATTACTTTAAATTTGGTCAAAATTACAAATCATTCGTAATAATTTACTATAATACTACTAATCTAATATAATTTACTATTTTACTGTAATTATTTTTAACGACTAAAACTATTAATCTCTCCTGCCCCCAAAGAGATATAGCGTGAATATAATTAACAAAGTAAGTGCCATCACATCGTTTGCGTTAATCATTAAGTTTTTAATTTAAAAGTTAATTATAAAAGTCGTGTGGGAACGTGTGTTACGTGTGGATACTCAAAAAAATATTAGTTGTGGTAAAAAATGTTTTATTAATCAAATAAAAATTTCTAAGAAAACCTTCATGGTCCAGTAGTACAGACAACACATCAAGTTACCACAATCTGTCAAATTTCTGCAATTGATTTTCAACTTTATCGCAATGGGGGTAGTTTAATGTTTGATTGGTAAAATTTGCCAGATTAGTATACGTTGACCTGCTGTACTTTAAAAAAATGGCGGTGGAGCTTCTACGCGAGCTAAATATTTATTTTAGTGGTCTATACAAATCAAATGACACAGGGACACAGATGGTGTTATTTACTAACTTAATGCCTACAGAATGTTCATAAAGGTGTTTTTAACTGTTAAAAATAATGTATTATGGAAACTAGGCTGGTGAACTGGTGTGTAAGGTTGATAATTTAAAAACTCATTAAATAAATAGAAATAAAATTTCCGTAAACAAACAATAAAATTAACTTCACAAAAACATGAAAGTAATAACTAAATTAAAACATTCCGGATCACCTCCAAAGGAACCAAACAGGAAGGGTACAAAGAAACGCGGTCCGGATGAAAAATTTCAAAATGGCCGCCCGTATTAGGCGCCATTAATATTCTCGTAAAAGTTGACGTGACGTCAAATATTCTATGATTAACGAGCTAGTATTGTTTGGTCACCTTATTGTCCTTCTGAAAGCACAAAAGGTTTGAACTAAAACCGCGGGCAAGAGAGATTTTTCGGTGCTTTTTAATATCTCCGTTGAAAACCCGTCGCGTGTCACTTTTACGTTGGCAGCAAAATGCGAAAGATATAAGCAAATATTTGTGCTCATTTTTCAATAAGCGGCCACGAGGTTAGATGGGGCTTCGCAAATGTAAATTATATTGAACACGTTGAAAGTAGATATTATTGTGAGAATACAAACCTTTTTTCAATTTGAAAGAAACCTTAGGTGGAAATAAGTAATTCAGTCTAGACTAAACTTGATGACTACAATTTCAAAGACAAGATTTTTTATGCTTGGGAAATCATCAAATGCCCCCCCTCCCTCCTGCTGTGGGTGCAGCGTGAGGGCTCTTACTGACTAGAACCCACCATGTTCCTTCTGGAGCCTTTTGTGTACCAGGACCACGAATACGTCATCAAGCATCAAATACTGGCTATTAATTAATTAGGTATATTGATAATTTATCAATATACCACACATAGTGCTATCACAGCAGTATAATTATAGGCCATGTCCAATTAATAGTACAATCACGTCCAATTAAAACTAATTAGAGACGGATCTATGTAATCAATATTTAATACCACATATCCGGTTATTATAGTAAGTACCTATACTGTTATCTGATAATGAACTATATTTATTTAATTAAAAAATATTTGGCAAAACTAGGAATGATAACTCTGGTAAAAAGGCTTCTATATATGAGAACAAGCCTGTGCCTAAAAATGGCTTAAGATCTATGCTTATAAAACAAATCAATTTTCTTCAGTCCATCAAATCTCGCTTGTTTCATAGCCCCACGCGGTCATGCCCATGATAATAGCTATGTTGGCGCCACAAATAGCTTCTAATGCTAATTCCACGTCGCAATTCTTATCAAATTTTATAAGATTTTTTCATGTCACTCATAGACACAGATTTTCTCAAAATTGAATATTTAATTTTATCATCCGATTTATTATGACGCCATATTTTAGGTAGAACTTCGCCAATACTATATCGTTGACAATGACTTTCTTGATAAGACCTGGACTTTTAGTCTGAAATCGTCAATTTGAGAAAGGGTGGTGATTAGCGCTCAATCCTTCTTTCAAGAGGCCGTTGCCCTGAAGCTAAAGCTAAGCTAAGCTAAAAAATCTGATAATAATGATGATGAGAGAAATTATCACCCACCAACTGTACTGATAAGCACCACTTTTTTTATCGATGGGAAATCATCATAATTACTCCTCTCGCTGTAAGTGACAGCGTGAGGGAGTGTCAGACTTTTACTGACTAAAACCCATCGTGTTCCTTGGGGGGCCTTTTGTGTGCCAGGGCCGCGGTAGCTCTTTCGAACAACCCGCAGCCACGATAAACACCCCTTAACATACCTTCACTCTCTATTTACAACCCTTAAACAAACTGTTTGTCGAAGCTAGTTATAACTATCTGCAACATATCGCGGCAACAGTTTCAAAGGGCGCAAGACAAACATGTAGAAATTACTTACGCTAACAAGTTTGCTGTCTTACGGCGTGTGGAACTAAACTGGCAACTCGTAACATTCACGTAAAATATTAGAGTGACGCGGAAATGCACAGATTTAGAGTGAAATGAAGTGGCAATGCTGCTACGTCTTAATTATTGTGCACTCTAAGGGCGTGATTCGAAACAACAAACAGACAATTTCTTTTGACGCAGCATTTTTCTTTTGCTTTGAGCATAAGCACTACAACACCAGTATCCATATTTAAAATTGCTTCGCATCGCGTTAGCATTGAGTGGCTCACGCAGGACTCACACTTAGTACACAAGAGCGAAAGATGAATTGATTAAAGATTATGAAAATTTGAGACCCATGATTTACTCTCCGTTTCCTTATAACCTTGAAACAATTTTATGTTATGTACAAAACAATTTCAAAGTAATTTTGCTAGCCATCGACAACCGTTGCGCTAAGATCAACTTAATACCTGATCACTAAACCACCTAAAAGTTAAACAATTTATCGTTCCTTCTCAAAGATTTTGACGACACTCTCAAAATGTGGGCACCATCCAGTCCCCCTACATCCCAGTACCACGGAACTTTGCATACTTAGCTAGCAGATTTCACGCTCAACCGGCACAACGAACGGTAACCACTACTTAGCCGTACCGCTGTCCTGCAACTTGCAAAGTTGCACAACTTGTAATACTTGCAACGCTTTGCGAAATTAACTCGTGGCTATAATTAAATTGTTTTTCTCGTAAGTCTCGCTTGGGCAGCTTTGCGGTTCAATATCTGGTACGTGAAGAATTAGTACTAGCTTTCGATTTTTTATTGATCGGAGAGACTACTTCCCGCAGTCGGATAAAAAGTAGCCCGAATTAAGTTTCATCAGTATCCGTTGAGTATTTTTGCATGATAAAATTTCTAACATCACACATACAACCAACTTAACTTTGCATCATTCCAAATCACCAGAGAATATGATACTCCTTTTGTAAGGCTGGTTGTTATGCCCCACCAGAAAAAAAAGAACAAAACCTGAAAGGGAGGCACGTAAAGTTGACGTTTTCGAATGCGACTCAGTAGCAGTCGTTGCTATACTTCCACGTCAGAGGCCTTCAGGCGGATTTGAGTAAACTGAAACTAGAGCTTGTTAGGTGATTAAACCTGCAGCTAATACTACAAGAAGAATAATTTACGTAGATAACTAATTTGTTCGCAAAAAAATGTAAACGACCAAGCTAAGTGATATCATAATAATTTACATGAAGACTTTTATCACAAGGAACGGCCCTCCATCAAAAATAATGACCGCAGTGATCACCCAAAAATCCATCAGACCATTTTTATTGGGCACCATCAATTTTGTTTTTACAGCGAACCTGGGTCCTTTACAAATCATAGCAATTTATTATGATCTTTCGACACAATTGGTTGAAAACTTGAGAGAAATGTTGGCCATTTGATTGAGACACCAAGCGTTGGATCCAACGTGGCGTTTGATAAATGGATCCATTAAAATATATTCCATTATGATATTAAGACGTTTCCTGGTTCAATTGAAGGGATTTGGAACTAATTGGACGGAGTAACTGTTTTGGATTGGTGTTTAAAAGTTTGTTCTTATGTTCTGAAATTTGGTAAGACTTCAATTTGTCGATCAGAAGAAGAATTTTTGAGAATTTCTGATTATTCGATTTTTAGGGCTTTGTAGCCGAATGACCGTTATTTGAGTCAAATTAGATTGTATTTTATTCCAATTTGTATGTATTTTTTTTTGTCACAATATTGGAATTTCCACATCAAATTATAAGGTACTTACCCCCTAATTTTTGCCCTTAATTCAGCCAACAAAACAAAAACCATTACTACATTTTTTACCATATTCCCTAACTATCAAAATTCTCAGAAACCCAGTTGAGGTAAATATAACAGCGGATAAAATTTCCGCAGCAAAGAAACCGGTATACCGGTTAATGAGGACCCGTGTACACTAACAACGTTCATTGTTATATAAAGGAGTTTGCATTTTTTAAATATCTCAGAAGAAAGCATAAAATTAGCTGGACTATTTAAAATGCCGCGCGACAACGGTGGCCGACATAAAGGACTGAAAATGAGAAAAAAACGTTATTACTGCACTTGATGGAAGTAGGGATACTGGAATGTGCACGACACTTTGGTATTAGAGGAATTTTGTTAGAGACCAAAAAAAATATTAATAAAAAAATAAAATCATAAAAATCTTTGTTATGCAATGACCTTATTAACCGATGTTATAAACTGAAAAAATAAGTTTTAGAACTAGAAAAATCGAGAGATTGCAAAAATCAAGTAGAGACATTTTACGTAAAGCAACGGTAAGTAGATTTAAAATTATAAATTAATTATAAGTTATTATTTAACTAGCTCTAGCGGTTTCACCCGCGTCCCGTGGGAACTACTCGGCGCACCCGGATAAAAAGCCTATAGCCTTCCTCGATAACTGGGCTATCTAACACTGAATTTTTTTTTCAAATCGAACCAATAGTTCCTGGGTCACACAAACAAACTCTTCAGTTTTATAATATTAGTATAGATAAGAAACCTACATCTTTCTTTATGTAATTAATATGTGAAAACAATTTAAAATATAGGCTCAAATAATAAGTAGTGATCAAATAAGAACTAAAACTAAAATATTTTTTTACTGCAGTACCAACACAATACCAGCTTATCTAACCCATCTAGTAATGTTAAATCAATGTACACCAGTTAAAGTTTTCCGAGAGGCTTTTTAAGCATTCTTCTCCATCCCCGGGGATGGATGCAGAAAGTTAACACTTGCAATTTTAGTCCCGCTTCACAAGTTTTTGGTAACTACAATTCACTTCCAACGGTTTTTGGGGATCTTTTTTACCCCAAAGAGCGCTATTTTGTGACTGAAATAAGTGATCTAATTAAATGAAGTTCCTTTAGGATGCTATTGTACTTTGAATTCATTGTTCTATGGTGTTTTTTGAGGGCATTGCAGATTTTTTGGGTGTTGTCTCCCTATCTCTGTATGATAACAAATTATCAGAAAATGTCTCCCCAAAAAGACACAAATATAAAGTACAGACAACAGCAGGTCAACGTATACCAATCTGTCAAATTTTACCAATCAAACATTAACCTACCCCCATTGCGATAAGGTTGAAAATCGATTGCAGAAATTTGACAGATTGTGGTAACTTGATGTGCTGTCGTCTGTACCTTAAGTTGAATTATTCTGATAGAGTTTCTAAAATGTTTTAACTTGGTTCTTGTTATGTGCTTCAATGATTTGAATCTTTTGAATTAAGTGCATGCATAGCATGGATCTATCTGGCGTATAAGTAAGTATTAACTTAAGTTACAAATAACAACCAACAAATTGAATAAAAACATAATTTTTATTTTCCAAAATAAATCTCTTCAATCTAATTAACAAACTTATACAACAAGATTGTAGCCATCACGCGGCCATAATTCACAAATTTTACGTCAATTTCGCGCCAACACTGAAATGACTGACAATTAGCTTTTGTCTGAATAATTAACGTTCATTAAGGCTGCCTGCCCTCTTCCGATAATCGGCAACCAATTTTTTGTAAGGGAAAATAAAGCACACTGATAACAATAGAGTAACGCACACGTCCTACAAGTAGGCGTTCAGAAAATCTTAGTAAGAAAGTCTTACAAAAAACGTCCCGTTTATCGGTCCTACAAAAGTCTTAGAAGCAGACTGTATGTAGAATAAAACATAATTATATTAATAAACAGTAATAAGAAGAATCTATACTAATTATCCGAACACCGTCTGTCTGTCTGTCCGGCTTTGACGCCAAAACTATTGAAGCGAATCAAGTAAAAGATACACAGATAGTCTAGAGCCTGAGAGAGGACAAAGGCTACTTTTTATTCAAGTGCCGTAATTATTCCCCTGTGATGCGGGTGGTGCAGTGGGGAACAGCTTTTTTATATCACTACTAAGAAATAAATGGATAATAATTTTATTTGTACCCTAAAGGCTCCAAAACATCTGAATCAATTTGAAAAATTCTTTCACTATTCCCAAGTAACATAGGCTATATTTTTTTCCAGATATTATGTGAAGAAGTTCTCCCGGGACTCAGATAAAACCGCGGGACCCTACTTATTAAATATTTTAGACAAAAAAGCTTCTACAAAATTAATCTTATTTATTGTGATCCTTTTAGTGAGAACATAACAAAGTTTTCTCTTAGCAATTAATTGTCGACTTCGAGAGTGGGTAACTCTGGTCGCGTTTACGAAGACTGATGGAATGTCAACTGTTTTACTTTTATTCCACGATTTATTGTATAGAAAGAGTGGTTGGGAACGCGTACAGAATTTTACAATTAGGGATTTATATGATTGTTTGATGGTATATAGAAATATTTAATTATTATAAATCGTACGATTATTTTCTAAGATTAAGCTGACGAACGATCTAGTTGAATCTTTAGTAAGTTATGGAATATGAAAATGGATAAGGCTTTTTTTTTTGGCTTCTATAAGNCTGGGCTATCTAACACTGAATTTTTTTTTCAAATCGAACCAATAGTTCCTGGGTCACACAAACAAACTCTTCAGTTTTATAATATTAGTATAGATAAGAAACCTACATCTTTCTTTATGTAATTAATATGTGAAAACAATTTAAAATATAGGCTCAAATAATAAGTAGTGATCAAATAAGAACTAAAACTAAAATATTTTTTTACTGCAGTACCAACACAATACCAGCTTATCTAACCCATCTAGTAATGTTAAATCAATGTACACCAGTTAAAGTTTTCCGAGAGGCTTTTTAAGCATTCTTCTCCATCCCCGGGGATGGATGCAGAAAGTTAACACTTGCAATTTTAGTCCCGCTTCACAAGTTTTTGGTAACTACAATTCACTTCCAACGGTTTTTGGGGATCTTTTTTACCCCAAAGAGCGCTATTTTGTGACTGAAATAAGTGATCTAATTAAATGAAGTTCCTTTAGGATGCTATTGTACTTTGAATTCATTGTTCTATGGTGTTTTTTGAGGGCATTGCAGATTTTTTGGGTGTTGTCTCCCTATCTCTGTATGATAACAAATTATCAGAAAATGTCTCCCCAAAAAGACACAAATATAAAGTACAGACAACAGCAGGTCAACGTATACCAATCTGTCAAATTTTACCAATCAAACATTAACCTACCCCCATTGCGATAAGGTTGAAAATCGATTGCAGAAATTTGACAGATTGTGGTAACTTGATGTGCTGTTGTCTGTACATTAAGTTGAATTATTCTGATAGAGTTTCTAAAATGTTTTAACTTGGTTCTTGTTATGTGCTTCAATGATTTGAATCTTTTGAATTAAGTGCATGCATAGCATGGATCTATCTGGCGTATAAGTAAGTATTAACTTAAGTTACAAATAACAACCAACAAATTGAATAAAAACATAATTTTTATTTTCCAAAATAAATCTCTTCAATCTAATTAACAAACTTATACAACAAGATTGTAGCCATCACGCGGCCATAATTCACAAATTTTACGTCAATTTCGCGCCAACACTGAAATGACTGACAATTAGCTTTTGTCTGAATAATTAACGTTCATTAAGGCTGCCTGCCCTCTTCCGATAATCGGCAACCAATTTTTTGTAAGGGAAAATAAAGCACACTGATAACAATAGAGTAACGCACACGTCCTACAAGTAGGCGTTCAGAAAATCTTAGTAAGAAAGTCTTACAAAAAACGTCCCGTTTATCGGTCCTACAAAAGTCTTAGAAGCAGACTGTATGTAGAATAAAACATAATTATATTAATAAACAGTAATAAGAAGAATCTATACTAATTATCCGAACACCGTCTGTCTGTCTGTCCGGCTTTGACGCCAAAACTATTGAAGCGAATCAAGTAAAAGATACACAGATAGTCTAGAGCCTGAGAGAGGACAAAGGCTACTTTTTATTCAAGTGCCGTAATTATTCCCCTGTGATGCGGGTGGTGCAGTGGGGAACAGCTTTTTTATATCACTACTAAGAAATAAATGGATAATAATTTTATTTGTACCCTAAAGGCTCCAAAACATCTGAATCAATTTGAAAAATTCTTTCACTATTCCCAAGTAACATAGGCTATATTTTTTTCCAGATATTATGTGAAGAAGTTCTCCCGGGACTCAGATAAAACCGCGGGACCCTACTTATTAAATATTTTAGACAAAAAAGCTTCTACAAAATTAATCTTATTTATTGTGATCCTTTTAGTGAGAACATAACAAAGTTTTCTCTTAGCAATTAATTGTCGACTTCGAGAGTGGGTAACTCTGGTCGCGTTTACGAAGACTGATGGAATGTCAACTGTTTTACTTTTATTCCACGATTTATTGTATAGAAAGAGTGGTTGGGAACGCGTACAGAATTTTACAATTAGGGATTTATATGATTGTTTGATGGTATATAGAAATATTTAATTATTATAAATCGTACGATTATTTTCTAAGATTAAGCTGACGAACGATCTAGTTGAATCTTTAGTAAGTTATGGAATATGAAAATGGATAAGGCTTTTTTTTTTGGCTTCTATAAGGATTATCTGTTTACGTTTGTTTGTTTCTATTGCTATGAGACCATAAGGGTCAACTCACGCATTCTATATTCGTACCATCAACGACACAGCGAGACGCCGCGCGTCACCGCTGCGTCAAGATGCGTCGCGCGGCGTCTCGAGGTGCAGCGCTGCGCAGTGCAACGTATCTGAATTCTCACAATTAAATTTGTATCGTTTTTGGTAGTGAATAAAGTATATTTTGAGTCGCTCTATGTAAAATCTGCGTGCACCGTCGCGTCGCGTCGCGTCTCGATAAATTTGACCCTAAAGGTTTCTATATCTAGTTTGACAGCTGTTTATCGTTATACTACATATAATATTACTGTCACATCATAAATAAAACTGTCACATATTCCATTACTTACTGACACAACAGATGTCTAAAACAAATTTTACCCTATTTCACTTACAAAATCATGATAACGATCTTTCAATTTAGTTCATTCTTACATAAAACCCAACTACGAAAGTCCTAAGCTAAGAATTGGAAAGCCAAATTATTTTTTTACCACTTTAAATTCAAGTGAGCATACTTCAGCCGGTCAACGAAGGGCAAATTCATTTCATTTGAATTCAAAGAAAACTTTTATCTTAATTACTATGCCAAAAATTCGTAACAGTATCAACGATATCCTACGTAACAATTTAAATTTAATTCCGCAACTAACTTGTTAATTCCATCGAAACATGGACTATCTTAGATTTGTTGATCACAGGATAAGAAATGGCAGAAAATAAACATCATCGGAGTTTGTGGGAGAGGATTAAAGTATTTACTGCTCAAATTGATTAAGTTATTTAATTTTCCATATACTCTTATTCGGCGTATTTTAATTAATTAAAAAAAAGTTAAAGACGCAGCTTTATATTGAAATTTTCTTGCTATGCAGTTGTTTTATTTTACCTCAGAATGAAAATTACAACGCATAGCAACGCATTAATGAATTTAAGGCACCATTACATGCACAAGAGCCAATATAGGTTTTGCAAGTGCTCTGACATGAAACTAACGTGCCCTTTTAACCCTTTGCAGCCCTTGACATTCGATTCCATAAAATATAACTCGTGTAAGCCTTGAAGTCGTGGTGGCGTGGTGGGTAAAGCACCAAACCCTCAAGTATGCATGTGTGGATTCGATTCCATGTCAGGAGGTACCAATAAAACTATTCTAAGTTTGTATGTACTTTCCAATTATATCTTATACCAATATACCTACACCAACTATAAATTAATGGTGTAGGAAAACATCTCGAGGAAGCCTGGGCTATAAAGTCTGATATCACCCGCATCGAGTAAGCATAGTGATTGACGCTCAATCCTTCTCTGTGTAAGAGGAGGCCTATGCCCAGCAGTGGGACGATAAAAAGGCTGGTGATGAATTTCGTATCCTGTATTTAATCGTTCTAAGTGGACGACTCAAGTTTTCAGTTCCACTCGTTCCAAGTGTATTGAATAAGTTTTGGATTAGTTAACAAGTTTCCTCTTAGCCATGTACTTACAAACGTATACTTGTACAACTTATTTATATGTAGATATGTACTTTGATAGTTGCTTGTTAGGAGTAGATATGTATTTCCTAGATAGTCTAAAGTTGTATCGAACTGAATATAAATTAGCATCAGAATTGTGTATTATGGAAGTTTAACGACCAGTTTCACAGGTTGTAGATAGAGTTCTAGATATCTTACAAATTATAATAAATAGTAATAATAAAATCATTTATTTCGGATAACATAATATCAATGGAATAATTAAAAATAAAAATGAAAGAACACTGAATTACATTAAAATTAATATTAAATTGCATTGAATTAAATTAAATAAAAATTAAACAAACAAATAAATAATAAATCAGAAGAAAATTATAATAATAAAAAATACAAAATTAAAAATTATGACATAGAAAAGTAATCGAAATTAAAAACATTTCTATGGCACTTTCTATCAGTTAGCTATCTAGAAATTTATCAGGAACCTGTGAAGCTGGCAAATATTTGTGTAGTCACGTGGCCAATCCATCATAAGGTTAAGCAATCTTGGGGCAGACAATCCGTGGATGGGTGATCTTACCATGAAGAGTTCATGAAGATGTTTTAGCAGACACGTTGAATTGGTGGATCCCTACTATCATTTGTATATCTTTGGTAAGTCATAAGGGGGTCATATCATAAGGGTAGTCAGAAGCCAGAAAGTCTAACAACCTGTCTTACCAAGGCTTATCGGATAGCCCGGGTAGCTGGGTTATGGAGGTCAGTAGGCAGTCTGTCAATCTAAAACAGTGCTACTCAACTGCATCTGGTCAGACTGGAGACCGACCCCACTCCATGTGGCACACTGATACTCAACTACACCTGGTCAGACAGGAAGCCAACCCCAACAGTTTGACAAAAGGCTACGCTAGATTATATTTTCTTTTCAAAGTTCACAATACAATACACTCGCAATAAAAACGAGTTACCACATGAAAACACATAATATATTACAGTGAACACTCGATCAATATGTAGGACACATGTCTCGATGTGTCAGAGATGCTGATCATATCCAAGACATGTAATACTAGCTACGCAGGTGGTTTCACCTGTTGATTTACGAAGGAAACACGATGGGTTTTATTATCGGGAAATATTATTTGAAGTATTTCCTTGAAGGTATAATGTGGCTGATTTTTTGTGGATCACGTTGACAATAGAAACATTGATGTTGATTTATTTATGTCTTTAGTTTTTTGGATGATTTGTGTATGGTAAGATAAGTTTTCAGGATTTCAGTGAAAAGTGATACACAGATGTACAGACAACTGCAGGTCACGGTACCCGAATCTATCAAATTTTACCAATCAAACATTAACTTACCACTATTACGATAAGGTTGAAAAAAAAAATTAACAATTAAAATCTATTGCTGAAATTTGACTGATTGTGGTAACTTCTGCTGTCGGCTGTACAAATGAATGAATTCAACTTCTTACTAATATCCTATTAAACGCAATAGTTTGTAAGAAAGTTTGTTGCGTTGTTCGCTCAAAATCTACTTTTTTATATGGCACTAATACATATAGATCAGAATCAGAACAACATATTTTAACCAGGTCTGGGAAGCAGTTATCGGGTGAAACTGCTGGCAAAAGCTAGTCATGCATGATTGGATATCATAGAAAAGTCTGTTCTTTTGTTGCTCTGTGTCCCTGACCTTAAAAATATCAGAGTACATACCTACTGCGAAATGTGAAAAAACAAATGAAAATTAGTTGTTATTATCCAGTTGTATGAACAACTTTCTATTAACAGGTAATAGAGTAAGATCCCAGGGCCACCAGACGTCATGTATTTTCTGACGAAGGAAATGTGGACGATTGAGTAGTGTTAGTATGTACTAAGAACGCATGCCTATCGGCTAGCTTGCTCAGACGGCCAATTTTCAGGTATCGGGTAATCAAGGTACATCAAAAGATTACTTACCTCACGTAAATTCTCAAAGCTGATTTTTACGTATATTTTAGGCAATATCCTTAAAAATAAGTCGCCAATACTCCCAGACAGTTTCCGTCGGCCGTTTTGCTTTGCAGACGCTTTAAAGCTCCCAAAATAATTATTAAAGTCACGTAAATTCTGATGCTCCATTTTTATATATGTCTACCAGGCAACTATTTTAAAATCTTTTACAAGTAGATAGACCGATCCAAGGGGCCAATCACC
>NWSH02000613.1:2834847-2850492 GCA_002382865.2 Heliothis virescens | reverse complement strand
ATGTACCTTGATTACCCGATACCTGAAAATTGGCCGTCTGAGCAAGCTAGCCGATAGGCATGCGTTCTTAGTACATACTAACACTACTCAATCGTCCACATTTTCTTCGTCAGAAAATACGTGACGTCTGGTGGCCCTGGGATCTTGGGCCATAAATTCAAACACGAAAAGCAGCTGTTGTAAACCATATTTTACTTCATTTAACGTTAACACAATCAAAATAATAATTCCGCATTCCTCATTAAATAATCTGTGTCAGTCTCTGATTGCCCGTGATCGCATGACGTGACGTAATATCCGGATTTTATAGCTCGGACGTTTCAACCGAGTAATATTTTAATGGTGCGTCCTAGGTGAGAGATCGAAATGTGAACGCGAAGCGTGTCCATCAGAATCGCTGTCACTTCTCGTGGAATCCCACGAAATACATATAGAGAGTTGCTACCAATTGCTAGCCTCGTGATTTTGAACATAATGTTCAGACAAAGGCAATTCAGACATCACAATCGCTGTCACTTCCTCTAGTGAGAAGAAACTGCGATACTTTTTTTTTCTGTCGCTTCGGAACGCTTCGCGTTCGCGATTTCCCTACATAGGACGCACCTTTACAGCGTGGACGTTTCAATGGAGCAATATTTACGATTTACAGTACTACCTCATTTTAAATGGAAATCGCCGGTCGTTATTATAATTAGGGGTGATTGTACACTCGTTTAAAATATGGTGGTCGTGTGATTTTTATCTCATTCTGTTTAAGTATGAATTTATTATGAGGTGTGTTGGGAATGTTTGTGTGTTTATGTTTGCCATAACGTGCAGTTATTAATAGAGCGTTTAATTAGGGTGTAATTATTAAACTCGTGGTAAAGTGGATGTAATTTTTTTGAAAAGGCACATATTTGATTATTGCTTTTTTTTTTGCTGCTGATATTTTTCGTCGCATCTAATGAATGTTCCTAAGTTAAATTCTTTGAATTAGGATGTCTTTTGAAAATAGAAGTATTACCTCATAAAGTCCACTCTATGTGAAAGTACTTGAAAATACACCTCTACTCAACCTTTACAAAAGCCACTATTAAATTACATAAACAACTAGCACCATACAATAGTACCAGTAATTTATCTTTGTTAAATTCTTTATAGAAAGCAACATTATGCAGTAACGGCAAAACAATTTGCCTTTCAAATTACATTCAACAAAACACTGAACGTTTTACAAGAAACAAAATTAAAAGAGCCACAGTCTATTGCGTAAAGAAACGAAACTAGTTTCAATATTTATTTGTAGTTATTATTGTTTGTTTGTTGCCACCGATTTCTATCCAAGTGAGCAAGACAAATCGTAACTGATTGGTATGTACGCACTGGGTGGAAATAACGATAGTTTTTTGTACTATCGCAGATTATTGGAAGGATAGATAAGTATTTAATCTGGATAAGCACTGATGAAAAACTGGTCAAGTCTGGAAAAATCGCGTTTGTCGTATGGGAGCTCCCAAAAATTCTTATTTTATCAGACTTTTTGAAATTTGATGAATTTTTGAAATACATCATCTGTGAAAATTTCAGCTCTCTAGCTATCATGGTTTACGCGATTTAGGCTGATAACAGACGGACGCACAGATAGACAGTAAAGACTTTATTTTTGATGATCCCTACATATTGAAAAAGCCAAGTTCGGCACAGAAAAAAACTGCACGGATTTTCATACAAATAGATAGAGAGATTCGTACATTTGATTACTAGCTAGGACTGGCCGCTATGTCATAAAAAGATCCCATGTTCTCTGAGAGAGAGTAGTTAAATATTCGTATGAAATTAACCGAGATAAACACTATATTAGATTTTATGCAGTAAATTGAAATAACCAACCCGCATTAAGTAAGCGTGGTGATTAAGGCTCAATCCTTCTCTGTGTGAGAGGAGGCCTGTGCCCAGCAGTGAGATGATAAAAAGGCTGACGAAAATGACTTTACAGTATATTTACCTAACTTTATGAGTAAAATAATAATTAAAGAAAACGCAGTTAAAATGTATTGTTTATTTTAATTTGCATACTAACGATATTCCTTTTAAGAGCTTTGAATTTAATTTAGTTTATAAATTTTATTTGCATGATAAACTTATTCATAGTATTTCATACAATAGTGGTACTAACTTTAACAATTAATATTTAATTGTAATCACTGAAAATTCTAGTTTTTAATTATAAATAAACATAATATTTATCAGAAGAATTGTTTATTATTTTTTTGCATGAATATATTAACAGATATGACAGTAAAAGCCAGTTTCAGAGGTTCCAGATAAAGTTCTAGATAGCTACCTGACAGTTAATGCCATAGAAATGTTTTTAATGTTGACAACTTTTCTATGGCATTAAATTTCAGATAGTTCTGAATCTGGTTATAAGATTATTAAATCTGTACTTAATTGCCAATTATATTAACTACTTAATTATCTACAGCTACTATAAACATCAAATGCAGACATCATCATCTGCCTAGCCTTTTCCCAACTATGTTGGGGTCGGCTTCCAGTCGAACCGGATGCAGCTGAGAACCAGTGTTTTACATGGAGCGACTGCCTGTCCTGACCTCCACAACCCAGTTACCCGGGCAACCTGGCACCCCTAGGTAAGACTTTGTCAGAAGACTTTCTGGCTTCTGACTACCCGTAACAACTGCCAAAGATATTCAAATGACAGCCGGACCCACTGTTTATTCGTGCCTTCCGAAACACGGAAGAACTGTAATGACAAGATGGTCCATCACGGACCGACCGCGCCAAGCGTTGCTTAACCTTATGATCGATCGATCCGCGCAGCTTTGACTTAGCCACGAGCTCTTCTTGACTTAGCCACGAGCTCTTCACTTAGCCACGAGCTCTTCTATTTTCATCAAATACAGACAATGCTCATAAAATTGAGTAAACAAAAACTTACACAAATAGGCAATTTTAAAACAAAAACTACATACATTTGTTTCATTCTATCCGTGGAACTAAAACACAAATCTATATCTACTTTACAGCGATTTATTTACAGAGCCATTTTAGTAAAAAAATATAGGTATATTTCCGAACGTTTGATTTCAAAGCATTTATCTAAAAAACGCATGGCAGATGTTACATAAATTGGCAATTGCCTAGATAATGTTTTATAGTTGGACACAAAACAAATAATGCCGTTTAGTTATTTATGAAGCCAATATAGTAAAACTATTTTTCTCTGAAACATAATGTCTTTACTGAAGTCAATTTTGGGTAAATAAGGTTTATTTTAGGGCAAGTAATTTCTGTTACTGGGTGTATAGATCTAGTTTTTGTCGTACCTAAATGGTAAAAAGTATAATACGCGGTTTAATTCAGAACTTCTTCCTTTTTGGGAAGTCGGTTAAAAACGGGACCCTATTACTAAGACTTCGCTTCCTGTCTGTTCGTTTGTCACCAGGCTACCTCCTGAAACGTGATGGTTATTTAATTTACAGATGAAGTATTTCCGTTGCCGCTATAACAAAAAATACTGAAAACTAGGGTATAAAACATTTTTGAAGCCGTACGGAACTCGTGAATGAATTCTACCGCAGTTGGCCGATTTTTTCGACTTTTTTGGAGACAGACAATCTGATGAGCTCTCCCACTGTGGGTGCAATGGGAGGGAGTATCAGACACTTACTGACTAAAGTCAAAGTCAAATTATTTATTTCATTTAGGCCTTTACAAGCACTTATGAATGTCAAAAAATATAACTAAGGTTGATTCTAATTGCCCATTCCAAAAGTAGCTTCCTATGGCGAAAAACAGGGCAAGAAACTTCATGGTAAAACCCACTATATTCCTTCTGGAGCCCTTTGTGTACCAGGGCCGCGGTGACTCTTTCGAATAATCCCTAGCAACAGGAACCAAAATGAAGCCTGATTACTGAAATTGTGTGAGTAGTATGACAATAGACGATCGATATGCGTCGCAATCAACGCTTTGTAAATACCAATAGTAAGCTGTATTTGACTGTTCTATTTAACGTTCAATGAGAATTCGGTTTGATATTACCTGTGTGTGGTTATGTGGTATTTTTGATTTGGAACTTAACGCTAAGATATTCGTATGTACAGACAACAGCAGGTCAACGTATACGAATCTGTCAAATTTTACCAATCGAACATTAACCTACCTCCATTGTGATAAGGTTGAAAATCGATTGCAGAAATTTGACAGATTGTGGTAACTTGATGTGCTGTTGTCTGTACCCACGTTACAGCTTTCTCCAATAGCACTATTAGGATAGTGCTATTTAAGAATGAAACAGTTCTATTCAATTATAAAATTACTTGGCTCTACCCGTGACTTCACCCGCGTCTCGTACCAGGCAAGAAATGTCTTTCGTCTCCAAGGTACATACCTCCATGCCAAAAAAATCTCAATCCTTTCAGCCATTTTAGAGTGAAAGCGTCGCAAACAAACTCTTTTACACATATACTATATATAGACTCTAAAGCCCTGGATTTTTGGAAGACGAACATGGAGCCAAGACGCTGACGCTGACGCGCGCCCTCTTTTAAGACAACTACCTGTGATGAAACGGTGACATAAAATGATTAGTGTGGTTAAAAATATTATTAAAAAACGCGACGTTTTCATCCCCCCGTGCGTTCCCCCGCTAATCTAAGACGTTTTATACAAACACCATCCATCAGCCACATGACAGAGCAATCGGAAACGGATTGTGAGCAACAAATTGCACGGCCTTCAACCCTCACATTATAACTGCAGCTTAGCCGTGTGGGAGATTTTATATGATAAACTACCTTCTTCTTTTTAGTGAGTCGATGGAAAATTATAATTTAAGGTGGATGTGACGGCTTGCTGTTGCCCATTCTCCCGCTAGATATTGTTGAATTCCAGATCCATAGCTTTTTTCGATTTTTGTGTAAATCAATCATTGTTAAGTCGTACTAATAACATTTGCGTGTCTCGGACGTTACACTTTATTGAATTAGTTCATTAAATTGAGCTAAAATCCACACAATTCGAAATATTACTGTCTATACAAAATTTTATTAATTTATATTAATAAATAATTAATTTGTAGTCGCATGCACCTTAAGGTAAATTCGACGGTCTGTTGATGCCTATTGTCCTTCTAGATGACTTTGAATTCCAGATTCTTAATTTCTTTTAGATTTTTTGTACAGTCGTGCTAGTAACATTTGCGTATCTCGAACGTTACACTTTATTGAACTTGTTCATTCAATTGCCCTAAAATCCTCACAATTCGAAATAATGTAGCAACACAAAATCTGCCTGTAAACGATTTTGTATTTAATGGCAGATTTTGTATTGAATGAAATTGAGGAATGATGCTACTTTTAACAAAATAACATAGGTTACTAGGTACTGTATGTCAGTTGTAAAAATACACTGGTAGGTCGTAAAGCGTGAATGCTGTGCAGCAAGTATAGGGTTGGATTCTTGGGTCGGCCTGAAAACGCGTGAGTGTTTAAGAAACTTTCACAAAGCATCATTCATGTCATGTCTCTATATCCACAAATGCTTGATTATGACATCCTGAGCAGCTATCTTTTAGTCATTAATGGTTCTAACATAACCAAAATACATTGCTATGATGATAGACCATATGAATAGCCAATTATTGGATAACCTTAATTAGCTCATTAAAACTCACTAACCTGTCAATACCAAGCCCACAATATACGCTTTAGACCATTATAGTACATAAGTAATTACAGAATCAACTATACTAATATTATAAAGCTGAAGAGTTTGTTTGTTTGTTGGCGCTAATCTCAGGAACTACTGGTCCAATTTGAATTTTTTTTTCAGTGTTAGATAGCCCATTTATCGAGGAAGGTCTTTATCTGGATGCGCGCAGTAGTTCCCACGGGAAAGTGGGTGACTTCGCTGGCGGAAGCTAGTTCACTAGTACAAAGAACTAAAAACACAAAGCCTTGTATTATGTAACTAAATGAGGAATTCCTATCTATTCCTTACATAGATCATCATCATGGTCATCAGCCTTTTTGGTGCCATTGCAGGGTACAGGCCTCTTCTCAAACAGAGAAAGAATGAGCCTTAATCACCGCGCTTGCTCAAAGTGGAGTGGCGATTTCAGACTTCATGTTTTAACTCAGACATTGGTGTCCAAGATATACTTAGAAAGTATATATAACGTAGAAAAGTTACATTGGTACTTGCCTGACCTGGAATCGTACTCACATACTCACACACAAGAGGCTGGTGCATTAACCACTAAAGCCCAAATTCATCGACCATATAAACGTCCGGTTTTAATAAAACAACTGTTAACTAGAAATATTCACGTTCAAGTTACAAACTAAACAATTATTTTAAGAAAGAAAGCCCTTTATGTTATCGATAAACTTATGCCTAACCCACCATAACATATTAATCAAGAATACATCATTCTCCCTACATATCTCCATAACACATTATTATATCTACATAGATTAAAATTAACCACGTTTGAAAACAAAGGTATTGTATTCGCAATTACACGCAAGTAATGTCTTGCATACGTTCACAGTTTATGGTTAACGTGTAACAATCATACGAAGGATTCACAAATCTTGAACAGCATCTAATAATATCTCCGAGAGAAGCAAACTCGGTAACTACATCCACTAGTTTACCTGCAATATCTAATGTAGTGATGGGATACTCACCGGGAATAGTCCCGGGGATATTATTAAGATTGTATAATTCCCGCAACATATGGATGGAAATGCAAACAAATTGCGTGCAAATAAAAAGTAGGTTTAAACTATCTTCTAGATCAGATTATGTAATTAAAATTATTGTTATCCGACTGCCAAGAAGGAATATTATTTATCAATATATATTTCAACAAAAACCATTGTTTTAATCGTCGTTCTAAGTCTGAATGATTTAACTACATTGAGAAAAGTCACTTACAAGAAAATTCCAGGGTTAAGATTGATACAAAATTTTGCGGTGAACTTCACAAAAAACGTAATAAGCTAACAGCTGTGTTAATAAATCAAAATTATTATTGAGTATAGCATGAAATTCGTGTTCATATTAAATTACAGAGAAATACTATTTTTTAATATAAAAACGTGTACAGCTTTAATTTGAGAGATTTTATTAATTGTTATTTTTTTCATTTCACATTACTGCAATATAATAAGTAAAATATTAAATAAATAACAGTTATTTTCTACGGTTCTATCCGAGTGGCGAGGTAACTACTACCGTACCTGAATAAAATATACATAGTAAATACTTGAGTTTGTAGATAGTATAATAGTCTAACAACTACAGCAACTACTTTTGGAATGGGCAATTAGAATCAACTTAAGTTATATATTTTTTGACATTCATAAGTGCTTGTAAAGGCCTAAATGAAATAAATGATTTGACTTTGACTTTGACAGAACACGAAATTGCCCCAATTCGAACAAACAAATTCCCAACAAAAAACGCTAATTGACTTTCCCAATCAAACATCAAAAATTTAAAAATAATTCCCATTCCCATCCCAAAATCCCGGTACTTCCCCATCACTAGCAACACAAGACAGTGTTGCGGCATATTTCTCCTGAATGTGTAAACTTGTCCCGCGCTCGAATAGTTACGCACTTCACACAATGAAGGTGATTCTGGTCTGAGATTAATTAATTCAGAGCTGTACCGGGGATAAATAGAAGACGGTTGTGCCGTATTTGTAGTCGAGTCTTGAGTTATTTTTGTAACTTGAGCTTGTGAGATTATTTGATGAAATAGTTAGAAAGTAAAAGAAAAAATAATACAAGAATTATATTATGTGCTTTTCAAGAACATCCGTTCGTCATCCATTCTTATTCAGTGCTTTTCCCGGTTTTTATAAAAGTATTCAGTCAGGGCCAGTTTCACAGGTTTTAGATTGCTATTTTACAGATACTGTCATAGAAAGGTTTTCAATTTTGACTATTTTTCTATGGCATTATCTGCCAAAGAGCTGTCTAGAACTATATCTGGAACCGGTGATACAGGGAGTACGTCTTCCGTCTTACTCGCATACAAATTAGTTCAGCCGTTTATGAGTGGTATGAAACGTTGCAAACAAAAGAAACACACTCACATATACATACAATATAAGTACAAGAATTGGTATAACTACGGAAATAGAAACCACGACACATATAGTGCAAAAGTGCTACACTTATGGCTCAACCGTCTCATAAAATATTAAGTGTTGTATTTTAGCACCCTTTTTATTGCAATCCTAGGACGTTTCACATTTTTAATAGTTGCTAGGAAAGTTATGGTGACATCATCATAACTATTCTAACCTAAAAAATATGTAACAGTTATTTTTTATATGTTCATTCGTTATTATTTTTACTTAGACGCATATTTTAGTACCCATAGAAACCGCTAAAAAGCTTTTTACATTATGATACCACAATAATGATTAAAGATAAACTTTGCGTAGAATGTGACAGTAAGATCAGATTTTACTACATGATGTGAAGTTTTTCTTTGATTTTTTTCTTCTCAAGTTTGCCTTATATAACTACTTAAGCTTTGTTTTTATATGATAAACTAGCTTCCGTCAGCAGCTTCACCCGCGTCCCGTATGAACTACTCCGCGCACCCGCATAAAAAGATAGCCCACTTATCGCTATCTAACACTGAAAAAAAATTCAAAAGGGACTAGTACTTTCTAAGATTAGCGCGTTGTAACAAACAAACAAACTTTATATTATTAGTATAGGGAATTGTGAAGTTTTTTTCTTTTTTTTTCTTTACAAGTATACCTTTCGGAGCCAATACACACACAGCTATGTATCTTACCCCAGAAAAATGAATAAATAAACAAAAAAATATTTTATCCAAAAGACATAAAATCATCGGACTATGAATACAGCGCAAGGATGCGTTCGTTTATACGAGCTTAAGGAAATTTCCAGTAGTACAGACCCATTGGCTTAGCGGGACGTGGAACGGGCTGCGAATATAACAGTTTTGGGTTCGTTTTATGTATTTCCATGGTAATCTTTGGGCAGAGGATATTGTGAATTTTAGAACTTGGTATTATATTAAGAGTAAAGTTTATCTTTATTTTTCGTTATATTAGTTGATCATGGGAAATCATTTTCTTAATTTTTGACGTTTTTTATAATGATTTCTCATTATATCACATATCGTGTTATATAAAGCAACCAATATGCGCAGAGACCACACATCAACCTACCACAATTTTTCAATTGCTTCAATAGATTCTTAACCTTATCACAATTGTGAGAGGTTAATATTTGATTACCGTCCTGCTGTCGTCTGTACATAAACCTATTAGTCTGTCAAATTTCTTCAATAGATTTTCAGTCAGTAAATCAGGCTAAGTCAATATTGTATGGGTAAAATTTGACAGATTCGGGTAGGTGAACCTGCTGTCTTCTGTACTTAATTACGCTTAAACAAACTATCTTCAAAAGAACAATAAAATAAATAAACAAGACGGTCATTAATGCGACAATAACACTAAAAGAAATATAAAAACACAAACTTATACAGTTCAAATAAGATAAAACTGCAATTTCCAGCGNCGTTACAGCTTTCTCCAATAGCACTATTAGGATAGTGCTATTTAAGAATGAAACAGTTCTATTCAATTATAAAATTACTTGGCTCTACCCGTGACTTCACCCGCGTCTCGTACCAGGCAAGAAATGTCTTTCGTCTCCAAGGTACATACCTCCATGCCAAAAAAATCTCAATCCTTTCAGCCATTTTAGAGTGAAAGCGTCGCAAACAAACTCTTTTACACATATACTATATATAGACTCTAAAGCCCTGGATTTTTGGAAGACGAACATGGAGCCAAGACGCTGACGCTGACGCGCGCCCTCTTTTAAGACAACTACCTGTGATGAAACGGTGACATAAAATGATTAGTGTGGTTAAAAATATTATTAAAAAACGCGACGTTTTCATCCCCCCGTGCGTTCCCCCGCTAATCTAAGACGTTTTATACAAACACCATCCATCAGCCACATGACAGAGCAATCGGAAACGGATTGTGAGCAACAAATTGCACGGCCTTCAACCCTCACATTATAACTGCAGCTTAGCCGTGTGGGAGATTTTATATGATAAACTACCTTCTTCTTTTTAGTGAGTCGATGGAAAATTATAATTTAAGGTGGATGTGACGGCTTGCTGTTGCCCATTCTCCCGCTAGATATTGTTGAATTCCAGATCCATAGCTTTTTTCGATTTTTGTGTAAATCAATCATTGTTAAGTCGTACTAATAACATTTGCGTGTCTCGGACGTTACACTTTATTGAATTAGTTCATTAAATTGAGCTAAAATCCACACAATTCGAAATATTACTGTCTATACAAAATTTTATTAATTTATATTAATAAATAATTAATTTGTAGTCGCATGCACCTTAAGGTAAATTCGACGGTCTGTTGATGCCTATTGTCCTTCTAGATGACTTTGAATTCCAGATTCTTAATTTCTTTTAGATTTTTTGTACAGTCGTGCTAGTAACATTTGCGTATCTCGAACGTTACACTTTATTGAACTTGTTCATTCAATTGCCCTAAAATCCTCACAATTCGAAATAATGTAGCAACACAAAATCTGCCTGTAAACGATTTTGTATTTAATGGCAGATTTTGTATTGAATGAAATTGAGGAATGATGCTACTTTTAACAAAATAACATAGGTTACTAGGTACTGTATGTCAGTTGTAAAAATACACTGGTAGGTCGTAAAGCGTGAATGCTGTGCAGCAAGTATAGGGTTGGATTCTTGGGTCGGCCTGAAAACGCGTGAGTGTTTAAGAAACTTTCACAAAGCATCATTCATGTCATGTCTCTATATCCACAAATGCTTGATTATGACATCCTGAGCAGCTATCTTTTAGTCATTAATGGTTCTAACATAACCAAAATACATTGCTATGATGATAGACCATATGAATAGCCAATTATTGGATAACCTTAATTAGCTCATTAAAACTCACTAACCTGTCAATACCAAGCCCACAATATACGCTTTAGACCATTATAGTACATAAGTAATTACAGAATCAACTATACTAATATTATAAAGCTGAAGAGTTTGTTTGTTTGAAGGCGCTAATCTCAGGAACTACTGGTCCAATTTGAATTTTTTTTTCAGTGTTAGATAGCCCATTTATCGAGGAAGGTCTTTATCTGGATGCGCGCAGTAGTTCCCACGGGAAAGTGGGTGACTTCGCTGGCGGAAGCTAGTTCACTAGTACAAAGAACTAAAAACACAAAGCCTTGTATTATGTAACTAAATGAGGAATTCCTATCTATTCCTTACATAGATCATCATCATGGTCATCAGCCTTTTTGGTGCCATTGCAGGGTACAGGCCTCTTCTCAAACAGAGAAAGAATGAGCCTTAATCACCGCGCTTGCTCAAAGTGGAGTGGCGATTTCAGACTTCATGTTTTAACTCAGACATTGGTGTCCAAGATATACTTAGAAAGTATATATAACGTAGAAAAGTTACATTGGTACTTGCCTGACCTGGAATCGTACTCACATACTCACACACAAGAGGCTGGTGCATTAACCACTAAAGCCCAAATTCATCGACCATATAAACGTCCGGTTTTAATAAAACAACTGTTAACTAGAAATATTCACGTTCAAGTTACAAACTAAACAATTATTTTAAGAAAGAAAGCCCTTTATGTTATCGATAAACTTATGCCTAACCCACCATAACATATTAATCAAGAATACATCATTCTCCCTACATATCTCCATAACACATTATTATATCTACATAGATTAAAATTAACCACGTTTGAAAACAAAGGTATTGTATTCGCAATTACACGCAAGTAATGTCTTGCATACGTTCACAGTTTATGGTTAACGTGTAACAATCATACGAAGGATTCACAAATCTTGAACAGCATCTAATAATATCTCCGAGAGAAGCAAACTCGGTAACTACATCCACTAGTTTACCTGCAATATCTAATGTAGTGATGGGATACTCACCGGGAATAGTCCCGGGGATATTATTAAGATTGTATAATTCCCGCAACATATGGATGGAAATGCAAACAAATTGCGTGCAAATAAAAAGTAGGTTTAAACTATCTTCTAGATCAGATTATGTAATTAAAATTATTGTTATCCGACTGCCAAGAAGGAATATTATTTATCAATATATATTTCAACAAAAACCATTGTTTTAATCGTCGTTCTAAGTCTGAATGATTTAACTACATTGAGAAAAGTCACTTACAAGAAAATTCCAGGGTTAAGATTGATACAAAATTTTGCGGTGAACTTCACAAAAAACGTAATAAGCTAACAGCTGTGTTAATAAATCAAAATTATTATTGAGTATAGCATGAAATTCGTGTTCATATTAAATTACAGAGAAATACTATTTTTTAATATAAAAACGTGTACAGCTTTAATTTGAGAGATTTTATTAATTGTTATTTTTTTCATTTCACATTACTGCAATATAATAAGTAAAATATTAAATAAATAACAGTTATTTTCTACGGTTCTATCCGAGTGGCGAGGTAACTACTACCGTACCTGAATAAAATATACATAGTAAATACTTGAGTTTGTAGATAGTATAATAGTCTAACAACTACAGCAACTACTTTTGGAATGGGCAATTAGAATCAACTTAAGTTATATATTTTTTGACATTCATAAGTGCTTGTAAAGGCCTAAATGAAATAAATGATTTGACTTTGACTTTGACAGAACACGAAATTGCCCCAATTCGAACAAACAAATTCCCAACAAAAAACGCTAATTGACTTTCCCAATCAAACATCAAAAATTTAAAAATAATTCCCATTCCCATCCCAAAATCCCGGTACTTCCCCATCACTAGCAACACAAGACAGTGTTGCGGCATATTTCTCCTGAATGTGTAAACTTGTCCCGCGCTCGAATAGTTACGCACTTCACACAATGAAGGTGATTCTGGTCTGAGATTAATTAATTCAGAGCTGTACCGGGGATAAATAGAAGACGGTTGTGCCGTATTTGTAGTCGAGTCTTGAGTTATTTTTGTAACTTGAGCTTGTGAGATTATTTGATGAAATAGTTAGAAAGTAAAAGAAAAAATAATACAAGAATTATATTATGTGCTTTTCAAGAACATCCGTTCGTCATCCATTCTTATTCAGTGCTTTTCCCGGTTTTTATAAAAGTATTCAGTCAGGGCCAGTTTCACAGGTTTTAGATTGCTATTTTACAGATACTGTCATAGAAAGGTTTTCAATTTTGACTATTTTTCTATGGCATTATCTGCCAAAGAGCTGTCTAGAACTATATCTGGAACCGGTGATACAGGGAGTACGTCTTCCGTCTTACTCGCATACAAATTAGTTCAGCCGTTTATGAGTGGTATGAAACGTTGCAAACAAAAGAAACACACTCACATATACATACAATATAAGTACAAGAATTGGTATAACTACGGAAATAGAAACCACGACACATATAGTGCAAAAGTGCTACACTTATGGCTCAACCGTCTCATAAAATATTAAGTGTTGTATTTTAGCACCCTTTTTATTGCAATCCTAGGACGTTTCACATTTTTAATAGTTGCTAGGAAAGTTATGGTGACATCATCATAACTATTCTAACCTAAAAAATATGTAACAGTTATTTTTTATATGTTCATTCGTTATTATTTTTACTTAGACGCATATTTTAGTACCCATAGAAACCGCTAAAAAGCTTTTTACATTATGATACCACAATAATGATTAAAGATAAACTTTGCGTAGAATGTGACAGTAAGATCAGATTTTACTACATGATGTGAAGTTTTTCTTTGATTTTTTTCTTCTCAAGTTTGCCTTATATAACTACTTAAGCTTTGTTTTTATATGATAAACTAGCTTCCGTCAGCAGCTTCACCCGCGTCCCGTATGAACTACTCCGCGCACCCGCATAAAAAGATAGCCCACTTATCGCTATCTAACACTGAAAAAAAATTCAAAAGGGACTAGTACTTTCTAAGATTAGCGCGTTGTAACAAACAAACAAACTTTATATTATTAGTATAGGGAATTGTGAAGTTTTTTTCTTTTTTTTTCTTTACAAGTATACCTTTCGGAGCCAATACACACACAGCTATGTATCTTACCCCAGAAAAATGAATAAATAAACAAAAAAATATTTTATCCAAAAGACATAAAATCATCGGACTATGAATACAGCGCAAGGATGCGTTCGTTTATACGAGCTTAAGGAAATTTCCAGTAGTACAGACCCATTGGCTTAGCGGGACGTGGAACGGGCTGCGAATATAACAGTTTTGGGTTCGTTTTATGTATTTCCATGGTAATCTTTGGGCAGAGGATATTGTGAATTTTAGAACTTGGTATTATATTAAGAGTAAAGTTTATCTTTATTTTTCGTTATATTAGTTGATCATGGGAAATCATTTTCTTAATTTTTGACGTTTTTTATAATGATTTCTCATTATATCACATATCGTGTTATATAAAGCAACCAATATGCGCAGAGACCACACATCAACCTACCACAATTTTTCAATTGCTTCAATAGATTCTTAACCTTATCACAATTGTGAGAGGTTAATATTTGATTACCGTCCTGCTGTCGTCTGTACATAAACCTATTAGTCTGTCAAATTTCTTCAATAGATTTTCAGTCAGTAAATCAGGCTAAGTCAATATTGTATGGGTAAAATTTGACAGATTCGGGTAGGTGAACCTGCTGTCTTCTGTACTTAATTACGCTTAAACAAACTATCTTCAAAAGAACAATAAAATAAATAAACAAGACGGTCATTAATGCGACAATAACACTAAAAGAAATATAAAAACACAAACTTATACAGTTCAAATAAGATAAAACTGCAATTTCCAGCGCCCCGCCCACTTTTGAAATTACTTCGTCTACTTGCAACTAGTTGCTAGTACTAACAAGTTTTTGAATTTAACTTTGTCGCGATTATGTGAACGCGATAATGTGAAATGTTTTTTTTTTACTTTTAATTTTGGGAAATGTTGACGGAATAAGAAAAAATATTAGGAATTACACGCTGTCACGTGGTCGGTAAGCGCAGCGTGGATATTTTAGCTTCGAAAATCATTCATTCCGTCCATCAAACCACATGGATTTCGTATGATATCCCCTTAAATAAAGACTACTTTTTAACCGACTTCAACAAAAAGGAGGAGGTTCTCAATTCGGCCGGTATATATTTTTTTTTTTTTTTTTTTTTTTTTTTTTTATGTATGTACACCGATTACTCCGAGGTTTCTGAACCGATTTACGTAATTCTTTTTTTGTTTGATACGGAATAGCTTCGAATTGGTCCCATAAAAATTTTATCCAGGTGGGCCCGTTAGTTTTCATTTTAGGAGCATTTTTCTAAAAAAATTACCTGTAAATTTTACGTGGATGACTTGATAACAGGCCGGTGAGGCCTGTTATCAAGTCATCCACGTAAAATTTTACATACTGATAAAAACGCAAGACTAAACTAAAAAGTATAAAATAAAAATAACTACGTTAAAAAAAACCGACTTCAAAACTAAAAAGTAAAAAATAAAAAGTTTATTAAAATAATAGGTTTGATGTCGGTGCC
>NWSH02000613.1:2807502-2825786 GCA_002382865.2 Heliothis virescens | reverse complement strand
TTCAGCATATTTGCTAATCCGGCCGGATTGAAAATGATACCGGATTGCAATCCCTAATTGTAACCTAACCCTAAAGTATTAACTTGTTCCTTATATCCCTCTTGCATAAACAATTTCCACTGCCTATCTTTATTAGTGCTAAATTAGAAAAGGTAAGTTTGTATGTCTGATGAATTATGGTCATGGCACATTGTACCGGCACGGTCACGGCACAGCAAATAACGTGTCATTTAAATTTGAACGTTAAATCGTATGACGTATGACATATATGGGTTTTAATCAGCAAGTGTAATACTCCCTTCCAATGCACCCTCAGAGAGTACAAGGAGCTTCTTGTCGGTTCTTCTCCAAGGGACTTTTTAGAACCGTGCAACCACTGTCTACTTAAGTCTTTTCATAAGAACCAACCAAGGCTTAGCTTTGAATTTGATAGAAATCATTTGATTGCTCTTCTCTAAAATAAAGTGGCTGTGGCACAAATAGACAGACAGACAGATAATACGAATTTATAAAGGTTCCAGTTTTTGTCATTCGGTTACGGAACCCAAAAAAAGATGCGAGTGAAGACGCGTGAAAAAGTAATACAGAAATATGTGTACATTATTTTTAATGGCCGTCGGGATACATAGTAAAATCGATATTGCCTATAAATGCTGTTATGCGTTCATTAAAATGAAGCGTTCCGTTTTACGATGCCGTATACTTTGGATACGTTTCATTATGCCAATTTTATATTTTATTAGGTTTTGTTTAAGGAAATATTGCGTTTTTATGGCTGAAATAGCGAACCCTTTTTTTTCTTGGGAATTGGTGATTTGCACACCTGTATTTTCGGTTTTAGAGTTATAGGTATGAGCAAGTAAGGTATTCAATTTGGGACTCACATGTAATCAAGTTTTAAAGTTTTGTACAAAGAAAATAAATATTCTAAAGCATTAAGCATTGCCATCCAGCGTGGCAATGCTGCCAGCCTTTTGGGCACGTTCCCGGTCGACAGCGATGGGGAGGAATTTTTTGACGGCTTTCAGTTTTAGTTTGTAGTTACAAAAAAAATATTAGAATTAGAATGTTGTAAATATATGTTAATTAATTAACTACAAATAAAATCTTAATTCCAAAAGAAAATAAATTAATTTGTAGGTACTTTGATAAATTAAATTTTACTCACAGTTACTCTAAACTGACTGTGGTCATCTTCAAACTAAACACAGATTAATACTAATAAATCTGACCTCTACAACTCAAGCCTAATGCTAGTACTAAGTTAGCCTTATTCAAGTTTTCAGACCTCTAACAACCTATTGTAGAAATTCATATCACAACTCAGGCTAACATTTAAACATATACAACCAATTACACTAAGTTATCAATGGACTCATTAATAAGTATTTTGCTTAGGATATAAATGGTATATTTATTGGGTATGCTTTGAAATAAATTAAAGCATGTCAGACCCGCCTTAGAATTCAGCTGCGGTGGTCGCGGTTTGGCCTGTAATGGGTGATCGTACCTCTTTACAAGTTGCTCCTAATTGCGACTTAAATACTTAATCATTTAGTATCAACATTTCAAAATATATTCCAGATACTATTATCAATTAGGTATGGACTCTTTGGAGTTTTGAAGTTTCTTGCCGGTTCTTCTCCATAAAACTTACTCACTGACCTCTATAATACCACTGGACTGGCTGCTGTCAAGGTTTTTCAGGCCTGTTTGATAATCGCCATTTTGGCGCTGTCGGACGTAGCGAGTTTCTGTGGTACTAAAACAGTGGCCCCTTATTGGTCCATATCAGCCACGTCATATACATCATAAAGTGTCAAACATCATTGTTTTCAAAAAATGTTAACGTAGTTTGCAGCCATTTGCATTATACGTCAAAATTAGTTCGCTGGAAACTCGCTGGTGGCGCTTCAAAGCGACACAAAAAAAATGCTGTCAAACGCTTGGAACAGCCTGTCCAGTGGTATAATAGAGGTCAGTGCACTTACTGCTTGGAACCGTGCACCTAGCTTTGGAAGTTTTGTATGAATCTGTGATAGGTCTATGTGAATTAAAAACCTATAACTTTGACCTTGGCACATCTGTAGGTACTGGCTAAAAAATCATATCAGTATGCACTTAACTACGACAAACAATAAGACTTTTTACACGAATAAATAAACTGAAGCTTAAAATAATGATTGAATTGATTAGGTTAGTAATATTTTTATATTAACAATATTTTTTTTTCTGAGTGTTTGAATAAAATGTCATCAAATATCAAGACTGTTTACGTTAAGTGGCTACTTAACTAGAGTATAGATTTCCTTCAAAAAACCCATCGGTCCTTAATCATAAATATGTATGTACAGATGACAGCATACGTATACGTTGACCTGCTGTTGTCTGTACCAACAATAATCGCTTCTACTAGAAACATCACAGATGTCAAATGATTTATTACGTAACAGATTGTGTTCAATATTTTTACGACGACTTTCAAGATTTGCTATAATTTCCGTTGAATTCTGAATTATTTATTTTCCTTGTCTTTTGAAGTAAGTATTGTTCATTTGAGTTTTATGGAGTCGTTTGACAAATGCCTGTGTCCAATTGACAGTGAACGCTTTAAATCTCTTGGGTAATGAGGTGGAAAGTTGAGGGTTTGATTCTGAGGATAAAGGAGAAGTAAGAGTTTATGTGTAAAGTGAATGGATGGGATAACAGTAGCCATAAACTATGGCAAAGGTTATTCTATTGTTATTATAGATGCGAAAGTACCTATGTTCGTATGTCTGTCCAGTTTTTACGTCAAAACTACTGAACCGATTATAATAAGTAAACAGGTAGTCTAAAGCCTGAAAAAAAAATAGACTGAAAGGGAACAGCTAATTATTAAAAAGAAGAAGAAGGTTGGAGATAAAATTACAGCTAAGAGCGAAAATACATTTTATTTTAAACTAAAGCCTTAAAGTATATACCAACTCTGCCTATTGTAATAGAAATAACTCCATTTTAAAAACAAAGTGCTTTAATTACTTGCAGCATCCAACCATCTCATTATCCTCTTTTTAAAATTACCTACTTCAAAAGAAGTAACTTTCCTATAAAAAACTTACGGCCATTTACACAGGTTCCGGATAATGTCTTAGACAGTTATCTGACAGATCATTCCATAGAAATATTGTCAAAATTAAAAACATTTCCATAGCACTAGAACTTTATCTGGAACTTGTGAAACTAGCCTTAATATTAAAGTCTCCAAAAACTCCAGCAAAACATTTAAACAGCGACTAAGAAATAAGAGACAGTTAACCCTGCAATGCTACATATACAGAACACAAACACAGGTGATCAAATGTATGTACACACTTACAGTACTCGTATAAACAACGGCGTGCGTTTAAATTGAAGATTCTTGTCGCGTTGGACTTGGGTTTTGAGCGGTGGATAAGAATAGTAGGTAAATAAGCAAGCCTGATGCAAAATAAATTTAATATAGGAGAGGTACTGAATTTATTGTGATTTTTATTCAGTGTTGTGGTTAAAAGATGTCAACAGAAAGTTAATATTACTGTAATTAAATTATAAATTAATTAGTAATTTTGGTATAAAGGAAACTTATTTTGATAAACAATAAATATCATGCTGTCTAAGCGTGTATATTTCAAACTTTTATATGAGCTTTTTAAACATTATACGGTACACTTAATTTTCTCCCTTAGGACTCATCCGTGCCATAACAATTTTTGTTACTTTTACAGTATAGTTACTCTTTGTTCTTCTACAAAACACAATACTTGAAAATACAAAAACTCAAATCAATTTCCAATCATAGGAAACTAAACAAAATAAACATTAATTTCTGATGGTACAGTTTTTTGATACATAACTTTATTTCAATTTTCCTTTTTGGTTTTAATAATTTTTTTTTGTTTCCTGACTTTGTGTAAATAGAAAGCTATGTAAGATTTCCAATTATCCAAAACACAAACACATTTAATTCCTTATCCAGCATTCTCACCTCCAAAGCAACATGTAAGGCGATGTTTACAACGTTAGAGTGAAGCAAATAAACTCCCGTGGCTTAAAATTGACGACGCAGCATTCGCACAGAGCCTGTTGCCATTACTCTTAGCTGTAAGTGTTGCTTTTAAACGGCTGTAAATCTCAATATAGCTGCGTACCACGGTATTAAAGGACTGTATAACTGAAGTAAGGTGGTGTATGGACGAATTGATGATGGGAGGGAAAATATTGAGACGTGTTTTATTTCGATCGTGTGTGGATGTCTTTATTTGTTTGGTCATTAATTGTTGGTTTCACTACGTATGCCATATTGCCTATCGTCAATGCAAACCTTTAGTACAGACGCCAGCAAATCAACCAACTTCAGTCTGTCTTTCAGAATATCAAAATCTATTGAAGATTTTAAACCTTATCACAACAGTGGAAGGTTAAAGTTAGTTTGGTAGAATTTTCCAGTCTCTAGCAGGTTGACCTGGTGTATGTACCTTCTTGTATACAAAGCATTGTCTTATGAGCTTAAACTATTTCATTTGGGTTCTTCAGAAAATAACACATGAAAAAAAATAAGTACCAAAAATATTTCCTGCCAATAAATGGCCAGTGGTCTCCCCTAAAAATAGCTAATCAAATACATATAAACCCTACGTCAATAACCAAGGTGTCTAAAGACAAATATTGGTTCAATTCCCATCGCTTATGGCGCAATGACAAGCTATTTCCTTCAGGAAATGTGGATCAACTAATAGTATCCTACGTTTTCCGTGGGAACTGGGAAGGCTTGTGGGAATATTGACGTTTGTTACTATTATGACTTCTGTTTTTTATTTATTAACCGATTGCTAAAGAACGAGATGATGATTTTTTGTATGTACTTTTAATGGTCCAATTCAATTCTTGCTTTGATGTTCATTTTAGGCAGTCATTACGGGGTAGTCAGTAGCCCTAAAATCTGACAATTAGTCATACCAAGGTGTATAGGGTTGCCCTGGTAGATAGTATAGATAGATAGTAGAAGAGGTCAATAGACAGTCATTCCACGTGGCTTAATGATGAGGTACCAATGAGCCACATGCCACATGGAGCGAATGATATATGTGATCATATCTGATCAGCTGAGTTACTGCAGCCATAGAAGTCGATCACAATATAGTTAGAAATTGGTAAAGTAGATGGTAATTCGTTTATTTAATTGTCTGTAAAGACGACAGAAACAGAATTTTATTTATTTGCAAGTGAGTTGTCAGAATAAATGAAGCAAAATACTCCCATGAATCGCAAAGCAGTTTGTCTAGGCACATAGCAATTTTCAGATAACGCCTCAAGAAACATATTTATCTAACTTACTAAAGTTAGGATAGACTAAAGAACAACAATCAAGGCTTCTTTGACAAAGTTTCGCTAAAAAAGTTTTTGTTTACGAAAACAAGGGCAGAGGGGGTAGGTAAGGGGTGAGGGGACGCAAAATAAAGCAATCAGTTATCCGTTAGGTTTGTTTTTTGATAAAAACGTTGACTTTGCAATCTTGGAACTGAAATTAAGCGTTGTGCGGCACGCGAGTTGGGGTGACCGGTTTTGTTATTTTTCTTGGTCGTGCCTTACCTTTGTTTTACCTTTGTCGAGTGTCACTTTTTTATATATCGATGGGAAATCATCAGTATGAGGGAGTGTCAGACTTTTACTGACTAAAACCCACCGTGTTCCTTCGGGAGCACTTTGTGTGCCAGGGCCGCGGTAACTCTTTCGAACAACCCGCAGCCCCGACGGGCTCTGGTCCTAGTGGGCCCCGCAGGGTGTCGAGTGTCACTGAAGAGTATATTTTCTATGGCATTCATAAAGAGCTAACATTAAACCGGTCTACGATATATTAATATTATTGTTTAACGTGGAAACCCAGTAGAAAAATAATATAGTGTTACGCGCTACGGGTTCGGATAAATTATACACACACGATTTTTACACAAACGACACTTTATTTAACTAATTAATCGCTAATTACAATCACAGTAATCACTCTGCACAATTACAATCACTAATCACTTCGTAATCACTGGTAGAAAAGCTCACGATTTCACTTCACTCGTTGCTCACTGTTTAGCTCTCAAACTAGAACTGACTCACGGCGCTGCCCGCCCTCTATTTATATCGCGAGCATAGACGTCTAGAACCTTCTAAGGACTAGGTAGTGGGAGTAGATCGGTAAGGTTCTAGAACCTTCCAGTAAGTACCCGAAGGTCAATGACCTTAGTAGAATGTTCGAGTAAGTTCTCGAGTGTTCTAGAACAGTCAAGGCTGTGACCTAGGTTTACTAGAAATTTCTAGAACATACGTCGAGAACATTCTACCAAGTACTAATTGTTTCGAGTATTTACTTAACAACATTCTGTCTTACCGACCTACGTAACAATAGGAATTATTGAAAACTAGCTTCTGCCAGCGGCTTCGCCCGCTTCCCGAGGGAACTATTTCCCGTACCCCAGATAAAAAGTCTATTCTATCTCTGTACCAAATTTCATCAAAATCGGCTCACTGGCTTAGGCGTGAAAGCGTAACAGACAGACAGACAGAGCTATTTTCGCATTAATAATATTATTAGGAATGATTTGCAAGGAGTGGAATCACAAAGTATAAAAAAAAAAAATTACAATGAGTAAAGTAAATAAAGCAACACACTTGTCAAAAATCATTAAAACATTTGTTAATTACTTTTAAGGTTTCACGCACAATCACCTGGTAGGAACTATAACCGAATAACCCGACTATACTTGAACTATATACAGTACAAATACCATAGTTCGCTGTATTTACGTAGCGTTGATTGCGCGTTGTATTCTGATTACAACTCAATGTCGACTAATCAACCGCTATATTCTATCGGAAATGTCAAGCGAAGCTGTGTTTGTCATTAAAGTAAATAGATATAGAGATGTATGACGTGCTGGGTTGTGTCGACAGTTTCACCCACGCTCCGAGGAAAGTAATTCTTGCAACAATATAAAAGATTCGTTATTCCGATACTTTGTTGTTGAAGCTATGTATTATTACTGTCAAGTTTCAATAAAATTATTCAGCCATTAAAGTTTGAATCGAGACGGAAAGTGTGGAAGCAAGATGGAGAGGCCTTTGCCCAGAAGTGGGAGATTACCGGCTAGAAAAAAAAACATCTGGTTGCACTCCGGGAGTGCTGGCAGAAGTGAAAACTTGACTTTGTGCATTTTTTAGTGAACGACGAAACGTCGTCAAATGTCTAACCTACAGACTCTTTACGGACTTGCGGGTTTCACATCTGTCGGTCACGTAATACCTGTCGCGAGTTTATATATTTTTCAGCGCCGCTAAAGATGTAGAAGAAGATGATGATCAAAGAGGCGTAGATTGGGTGGGTTATATGAAAGAAGACATGAAAGTCACTTTTAAGACATCTATTAAAAAAAGAAATAAGAAAGCAAATCTGTTACTGTAGGAACTTCCATTCTTTAAATACCTAACTATTTTTTATGATGATGATAAAGATGGAAGACAAAGGACTAAATAATAGCAAAACATTTCGATAAATACATCAGTATGTTTTAGCATACACTAAACTGTTACATGTTACGAAATATCGTTACATTACACTTTCCATGTAACAGTTATTGGGAAACACTGGAGGGCGAGATTATCTCTTATGTATGAAATGTAATATCAAATGTGGCAGAATCTAAGTGTGTAACGGGTTTAACTACTAGTACTTTCACACTAAGTATGGAAGTATGTATGTATACGAAATGTGAGTTTAGTACCTGCGGGCTTGGGAGGCAATTATTCAGTACTATTATAAAGTAATTATATTTTATTCTCGTCAAAATAGGTCGAGCCAAATATCTTTTGGGTTCTGAAATTAGGCATTATGTTCGTACAGATCTTGACGAGCAACCTGTCTGAAATTGGAAAACTACTCCAGAGATTCCAGAGAAGCAAAAAAATATGAAGAAAAATATTACTGCGCGAACTATTTTACTATCCTTACTGATCCAATTTCAGTATAAGTTGCAAGGCTTAATGGGCCTTTTTTGTGGACTTAAATTGACCACGAATAAAGGCGCACTAAAGTCTAATTCTCACTGACGGACTGCATCAACTGCAACTGCATCAACGATCTGTCACTTAGGTGACCTGCAAGTTTCTCCAGAACAAAACAGGCCTAAAGGGTAAAACGGAACCCTATTACTAAGACTTCGTTGTCTGTCTGTCTGTCTGTCTCCAGGCTGTATCTCATTAACCGTGATAGCTAGAATGCTGAAATTTTCACAAATGATGTATTTTCGTTGCCGCTATAACAACAAATACTGAAAATTAAAAAAAGTTGTATATTAAGGGGGGTCCCCATACAATAAATTATAAAGACAGTGCAATTTGAATACAACGCCATCTGTTACTCAAGCGTGGAACTACAGCTTGGTACGGAACCCTTTGCGCGCGAGTCCAACTCGCACTTGGCCGGTTTTTTACATATCCATGCTAGCGCAGATGTCCTAAAAATAAGATAAAGCTTATCTAATTGAAATATAATGAACCGGAAAATTCACACAGGTAAGAAAACCCACAATTCGTGAACCCCAATACCTTCCTGTACACGACGAAAAGAAATTTACATTTTAATTTTGTTCCACGGTGACTTAGAAGTTTGTGCCGTGTAACTGATCTGTTTATAGCGATACTAAGTTTTTTGTTTTGCATAATTAACTGAGTATAAAACAGCCTTTGTATAAGGTGTTCTAAAATATGTGCCACGGCTTTAATGGGAGATGTGTTGTGAGATAACATTAGTAGGTAAAAATACCTTGTTGAAATTATGTACTTCTTTTTTTTATACAGTAAAAACTGGCCAAGTGCTGGTTCCCTACTATTATATATGTCACGGTAAATGCGGATAGTGCGGTAATTATGTACAATTATCGGGAACTATGCATAATTACCTGTGTTCGTGGTAAAGGTGATAAAAACTTTTAAATTAATCACATTTACCGGCAATTATATAAAATTACCGCACCCCTTTGGTAGATGTAGTCAATAATGAAATCAAACATCGGAATCTAAAATAAAAACAGTTCAAATGAAATCAATATAAATTCAAATGTCCTAAGTATTGTGTTAAATAATGCGTATTATTCCGAAAGTTTATTTATGGTGAAAGAAAAGTCCTAAAATATTAGCTGAAAGTTAGATTTTAATGACAGAAACGAATTGCTGTAAAATCGACTCCACGCAGTCTTGTCTGCCCTATCCCTAGAGTGTAATTCAAAATCGCGTAGTCGCGGAGGGTCGAGGCGGGCCGCGAGTTGAGGAGCAGGTGGTTGTAACACTCGTCACCGCGGCTGAGGCTGGCCGGCACCGCCCGCCAGCAAGCCGAAGCTGCGGTGGTGAGCGTTAGACCTATCTGCGACGATAAACTCGCGTGGGACCGCCGGAGCCCCGCAGCGCCGGAGCCGTGACAGAAAACATCCTGCTGCAAAAAATTACAAGTTCAGAATCAACTTAAATTTAGGACTTTTATTGAAAACGGTTTTATGTCTTACGTCTATTATTGAATGTTATATTTATGACAAACGGATTTAGGACATATTGGGTCTAACTATAAAAGCCACCTAGATTTCAATCCTTAACGAGAGTATTCTCTCAACATTTACCACGGTCGCGCGGGAGTTTTATATAATTACCGGTAATTGTGAATAATTAACTACATTTACCATGTGCGTTGGTAATTATCTATAATTACCGGTTGCTTATATTTACCGTAACATATATACCTTCAACTAGCCAAAATGCAAACATTTTTCGGACAGCAAAAAATAACTTTGTTTTTCATACAAATGTATGAATAACAAAGTTATAATTTGCGGTTTCACACGTTTATTGTGAATTTTAGTATTTGTTGTTATAGCGGCAACGGAAATACATAATTTGTGAAAATTTCAGCTTTCTAGCTATAACGGTTAATGAGATTCAGAGTGGAGACAGACAGACAACGAAGTCTTAGTAATAGGATCCCGTTTTACCCTTTGGGTACGGAACCCTAAAAAGTGCATATAAGTTTGAATTGATTTATATGCAATGAATTTAATGTCGCAAAGTACCTTTCATACACTTTTGCTGTTATTATCAAAGAATACAGCTACACGTCGCGCGTAGTTCGTGAACTATAGTGTCTCAAATAATTGATTTCATTATTTCGTTGTTCAAAATTTCTTCACTATTGTAATTTATATACACAAAATTATCTCGCATTGAAGCCGTGGCAGATATTTTTAGAGCACCTTATATATAGTGAAACACTGCCTTTGTTGATATAAAGTAGGTGAGAATTGTATAACGACTGGATAAAGTTTACACAGCTAGTTTTAAAGTATTTTTCAGCGAAGATTTATGTGTTTTTAGGTAAAAGTTGGACGGAGTTACGTGTGTGAGATTTTAAGTGCTAGAATTATAGATGTGTGTGTGCTACGAAAAATGCTACGGCGTAGGCTTTGCTACGATTTATTTGGCTTACCACGCTACGAGATCTTTTTCATTTTTGCTATGTCTAAAAGACTGTTCTGAATGTTGATATTCTAAAAATCATTCAGTAAACTCTTTAAAGTTAGTTAAAAAAAACAGTTATGAGAATAGACACCAGAAGCAAAACCAAAACATTATGATGCAAAATTTTGTATTTCTAATAATAACATTAAATAGTAGTAAAATAATCTACACTAATCTCAGGAACTACTGGTCTGATTTGAAAAATTCTTTCAGTGTTAGATAGCCCATTTATTGAGGAAGACTATAGGCTACTCTTTATCCGGGTGCGCCGAGTAGTTCCCCCGGACCCGGGTGAAACCGCTGGCGGAAGCTGGTAGTACATAAAGTAAACATAATAACAGTGACACATTACTAATAATTTCGCGATAATTCAGTTGAACGTGACCGTGACGTCATATGTCAGTACGGATATGAAATTTCTGCGTGACAAGGATAATATTACCTTGAAATTGTTGTGTTAAAATAGTTACTATAGCATTTTGATTAGTTTCAAATACTGTTTTTGAATAATAAATTAACTACATAGGTATAAATTTACCAACTCAAATTAGCTACAAAGCTGCTTACTATAGATTCGATTTATATTTTCCTAAATATTTTTTATTAAGAACACTTAGGTTATTGAAACCTATTTAAAAATATCTTAGCTTTCAGGCAGTATTAGTAGCAGAAGATTTGAGATAGAAAATAACACACATATGTGTTATTTATATATATTTATATGTATATGTATACATATTTGAGTGGAATAACGCACATATGTATAGATATGTGTGTTATTTTTCAAGATTCAAGTAAATATGGAAAGAATTCTTAGCTTAAAATAAAGTTTCTAACACACAATAAAGTGTTGGTACTTACTTTTAAAGGTAGAGACGCCAGCAAATTAACCTGCCCCAATCTGAAATTAGATTCCTTCAATACGTTTTCAACCCTATCATAATAGTCAAGTGAAAGGTTAATATACGGTTGGTAAAATTTGACAGATTCGGGTAGGTTGACCTGCTGTGGTCTGTGCTATTTGTAACCATCAATTCAAGAAATAGACATTCTATTATTTTAAATCAAGTTCCACGGACAAACTACTACTGCAATCTAACAACAGGGAAATTGACTATAAAACACGCAAACCCAATTAACTATAATACCTATCTACGAATAGTTTGATGGTCCTTGTATCATGTGTCGAAGGGACAGAAAACTCTCAACTAAGTATTTTGATACAAGATACGTCCATTTTGATTGAATAGATACTTTTCTGTCGCGGATTCTTGAGATCGGGTTATGTTCATGAGCGGAGCGATAGCGATTTGTTACGCTGAATTTAATACATTTGTAATTAAATGTCAGCTTTGCTTCACGGTTGGTCAAAGATCTTTTTTCGTACAAGAGGTGGTTATGGTCAATGTTGGTCTTCATCATACTGCACATGAAAATTGAGGTTATAACATTTTAAACGGCCATATTCACCGCTAACCCGTCTTTATTATGATATTTCATATTAAAGAAGTGGGTTTCTTCATATTTGGTAGCGACATTGGTACTTATTAGATTTTAAACACACACTAATTGTCTTCAGTCAAAATCTCTTGGCCATAATTGCTTTATGTTATGTAGCTCCTTTGCAGTGGGGACGTGGGGAGCGTCATTTCGGATAAGACGACCTGAATTAAAATTTATTATCAAAAGGTAAAACATTATTTCATCATTAACCTGGCTTTTTGATACAATCACAACTTTCAGTTAAAATAACAATTCGAATCCACAAAACTAAACTAATGTGAATTTGACGCTAAATGAAACTAATTCCAAATATTCCACTCATAGATTGGGTGATACAGATTTGAAATGGTGAATGTAATTATTATAAAACTTTTATCTATTCAGTTAAGCTACAGTAATAATATTTTGTTTCATAAATTGCTATAATTCAATTTATTTATACCCATTTAAGTAAACTATGTTATTTGATCTGTTGTTTGTATGTAAAATCGATTTCGTTTTACTGAACTAATTTTAGCGATGCAATGGAGTGACTGTGTTCAAAAATTATTTGGATTTCACCTTTGTTTAGAGTTTATCATAAAAAGGTAAAGGAAAAAATATTATATTTTTAATTGAGTAAATAAAAACCCTTTAATATGTCTATAAATTCCCCTAAAAAAATTACTTTAATCAATTAATACTTCCTCCGCTCTCGCTGCCGCTTATCAACATGTCCCCACCCTCCCCGCCCACATACTTGTATTCGCAAAAGTTTGTGGCTTGTAAACTTTTCTCACAAGGATATTTCATTAGCGGAGTTGTTCGCAAGAATTCCGACAAGAATTTACTTGGAGCACTGCTTATGTAAGTGTGCCTATAGTAAAATGAATATTTTTTTCCTAAATGCTAATGCATATTACAATAATTTGTATAAATAAGCTATAGAAATAAGAACTTATTCGGATTGTCTAGGAACTTCAGTTTCAGAGTTTATCATCATGTATTATCATCTATTCATTTGATTTCAGTGGAACATGATTAAATCTTCTGGTTAGGTCAACAACCAGGCAGCTTTCTTCATTATGGGAAAACATCCGAAGACCGCTCCAGCTGTGCAGTGAGAGGACCAGACTTTTACTGACTAAAACCCACCTTTGGTTTTTCTGAAGCTTACGCACCAGGACCATGAACAATCCCCCAGACCCAGGAAAACCATTGACCTGGAAATCGCTTGAAAAATGATTTTGAAATTTTTGATGTTTATTTAGATTTATAAATAAAAGAAAAAAAATATAGTTTTTACTGTGCTTATTTCCCCAGCGTTAAGGCGATGCAGAATAACAATCTTAAACAATTCCTACCTCCCATATCTTGTCAAATAGAGACGGTCCCACAGTTCAGTGTAAACCAACATGAACGGTATACCATCAGCTAGTTTTAATTCCCCATACAGCACCGACGACTCTTTACATAGTAGTGTTGGCTCACGCAAGCGGTACACTTTATACTACCACGAGGCTCTCGATATGGTAAGGTTTGGATGTGGCTGTTTTTAGGTGGTGTAGTATTGTGTGGCTCGAAGAGTGTCAGTCGGGTATAATTGAAAGAAGATATTTTGAGTAATAAAATGTATTTTTATGATACTAAAAACATAGCCAATCTAGACTTCTTTTGTGCCTGTAACAATTTTAACCACAGGTCATTTTAAAGGTGTGAAGTCGTTTAGGTTTAGAAGCCTGAAAGGCTGACCAATATTCTTTCAAGCGTTGAGTGACATGATTTTTCATCTGTGAGAATATTGCCGCTTACAAAGCCATTAAAAAGGATTAGATAGATGATGGCCACAGTAAATGAATTAGGCTGAATGTTTTCTTACCTATTTCCGCTGTTTATGAAACCAAACTTCAAAAAACAGAAAGTATACCAGCTCCAATATTTTCCTTGCTCTCGCACACTGGTTGTAGAGCGGTAACGTTAGCAGAATAAATTGAAACGTCTTACTGCACGACGATCTCTGGTACATTACACCGCTGTCTCACACTACCACCTATTGTTTGCTTTGCTAGACTTTGTCTTGGGTATTATAACTTGGAGTAGTAGGGAAACTGTTGGAGCCTTTATGGTGGTTAAACGATTTCTGATTGTGGAAGTATAAGAAGTATTTAATTACAAAATTTTATATTCCAAATGTTTTGTAGGTAACTCTCGGAGTTGCTCTATGCACTGACCTCTATTAAACCACTGGACAGGCTGTTCCAAGCGTTTGACAGCATTTTTTTTTGTCGCTTTGAAGCGCCACTAGCGAGTGTCCAGCGTACTAATTTTGACGTATAGTGGAAATGGCTGCAAACTATGTGATTTTTTTTTGAAAACAATGATGTTTGACACTTTATGATGTATATGACGTAGCTGATATGGACCAATAAGTGGCCACTGTTTTAGTAACACAGAAACTCGCTACGTCCGACAGCGCCAAAATGGCGATTATCAAACAGGCCTAAAAAACCTTGACAGCAGCCAGTCCAGTGGTATTAGAGGTCAGTGCTTAGATAAATGACACAATAGATTATCCCTAAGGGTCGAAATGACCTACTACTCAAAACGTCAAAATTATCATCTAATGATATATAAGACTTGAGTAACATCCTACCAAATAAGATAGCTTTTGACAGCGTATGACACTCGTTTGACAACGAGGGCATTTGGCGGCTTGAATTTGGCATGTTGATAAAAACATTGCCATCTTGTTTTATCGAATACGAGTTCCTTTTTGCGGGACTGGGATGGCATTACAGTTGTTGATTTCAACTAAAATACTCTTTATCTATGTACTTCATTAATTTGAGGGTCAGTGGCTCTATGTCATTAAGACGAAATTCCACTGAGATATGAACACGTCGGAGTGAGTCTACTGCTAGCATAGTGTTGGCACATATAGGATGCCGTTTCGCCAATATTTTAGAATGTTTGTTTACCCGCAGATTCTTTGTTTGCTAGGGCGAGTGAATCAGAAGAAATATTTGTATCGAACAGTGTACTTTACAGTACCACATAGTACTGTACCGTGAAATCTGGCCTTATTTTTTTACCATGTTGATAGTACCGAAGGGAAAGTAAGAAAAAGAAACAAAAAATAAACACAGCTAATTTCTCAAAAAGGAAAAAATAAAATTTTCACATATCTACATTTCTCATGAGATCCCAAACTCAATAACCCGAAACTTTCAATACGATATCATAATAAACCTTTGATTCAGTTCAGTAAACTCCTGTATATTGGGTTTAATGATACAAAGGATTCCGTCCAATCTGATAAACATAACTTGTTTCAATTGGCAATACTTGATTACACTACAAAGGAAAGTGGCAAAAGAGAAGATTTTTTCGAAGGATCGAGAGAAAATATTGTAGGCTCTTGACTATAGAGCTTTTAAATTCAACGTTTGTATCGACGTCGTCGATATCTGTAAAATTGTTTTACAATCTGTTTTTGACCTTATCTGTACCAATATTACAAAGCTGAAACATTTTATTTTCTTGATCGCGCTAATTTCAGCAATAACTGGTCCGATTTCAAAAAGGCTTTCAGTGTTAGGTATCCTATTGATCAGGGCTATAATATTCATTTTAGCGCGAAGGATTTCCCATGGATGACTGTGAATCCGCTGGTGGGTGCTAATTTTAAAATACCCCTTTATGAGACTGTTTCTTATATAGACTTATGGCAGGTAAAAGATAGAGGAACTCGTTACGACATAGATCACCTCTCCACGGACTGACCACATCATATGATCTATCAATCCGTGTGGCTATCACGTAGCCACAAATTCCTCAAAAAACTACAAATGGTTATCAAAAATAACCAAGCCAAAACGTAAAAGAACATCAATATTAAACAAAATTTTAACTTACCTCACCATACCCCATAAAACCTCCCCATATGTTGGACTCAGCTCATAAACAAACTTCGCAAAAATGTTCACGCAAAGCGTCGTTAAAAAGCTAGTTAATACACATTTTAGTCATAAAGTTGCCGTCATAATATTAATATAGCGCTCCGAAATAATTTGAGGGAAGTCGTTACCTCCCGCTTTGCGCCACTACACATTTAGGCCGGCGCTCCTGAACTCTTAACTGGAACTACTGGCTGCCTGTTACATAGGAACGAACTGGGAAATGTTAGTTAGAAAACTATTTTTTTGGTTGTACACATAAATAGTTGTTTCAACTGGGTCATCTAGCCTTTTCCCAACTATGTTGGGATCGGCTTCCAGTCTAACCGGGTGCAGCTGAGAACCAGTGTTTTACATTGAACAACTGCCTGTCTGACCTCAATAACCCAGTTACCCGGGCAACCCGATACCCATTGGTAAGACTGGTTGTTAGACTTTTTGGCTTCTGAATACCCGTAACGACTGCCAAAGATGATCAAATGACAGCCCCACAATGACAGACCCACAAGTTTATCGTGCCTTCCGAAACATGGTCACCCGCCCACGCACCGACCGCGCCAGCGCGGCTTTGACTTAGCTTTTCAACTGTGTATTGGGGGATTTTTAAGCGACTTACTAAAATGGGGGTGGTTCATTTACATTGGGCTCTAAATGTCATAAGGATCTGAAAATGGGGATGAATAAATGAATTCTTAAAAAATATCAGCTAATCACTCGGATCTACTGCTTTCGCATAAATATGTGTTGTTTATAAAATCCTGTCAAAGTCAAAGTAACACTTTCACCTTTAGTATTAGGCAAACAAAAAATGCTATAATGAATCGAGCTCTTAAACGCTACTCAAGACTCCTAGATAACAAATTCATATTGACCAAAAATAATCATGTCCTTGCTAGACCCAGAAAAGGTTTCCAGATTCTAAATCTAACTTTCTGCCAAACAAGCAAATTAGCCTCATTATACAAAGGAGATCATCCAGGCTTCATACATTTTTGGGCCTTTTTTCAAAGTGTCGGCCAACAAAAAAATGGTACGTGCGTTTAGAAGAAGCTATTTGGAGCAATAGTCACTATGGCACCAAAGCTGTAGGATCGATGTTAGCCAAGTTATAGAAGTCAGAAAATTCGTTATTTTTCATGAAACAATGAAAAGTCATCTAAATAAGTATGACTATGTTACTATTGTTTGTTTCGGGCTGTTAATAAGGTCCGAGAGCCCGGAGCCGTCAGACTTAACTCATTTTCTAAAGGACTACTTGTTACCCTGCATTTGGTCCTTTAGAAAAAGGCTAAGTCGCGTGGAACCAACACGGGTATGTCGTCTCCTAGCAGATGGAAGGACGATGCCCAATCTGGAGGGTCCAAACGCCTCCTGCCGTCGCACTATGGGATAATTTCACGAAAACTTACCCAAAAATATTTTGGCTGATATTAATGTCGGATAGTGTGTATACTACCGGAAAATAAGTTTAAATTTATTTATGGACCATCTTTTCTTGCATTTTGTGTCAATTTTATGAAAAAAAAAAAAATAAAAAAAAAACAAGAAAATTAAGAAAGTTATGTGCATATATTTATATATTTTTGGAGTCCTGTTATTGTAATTGAAATAAAATAAAAACATTGTATGCCTTATATAAATAAATCATAATCACATTCGCTATCGAAATTTTCTTTTTCTTGCTCTACTGGTCTGTTTTCTTTAATATCCAGTAACTTTATTGCCTATGTCGACAAAGATGTACTTTTTCTAAGTTTAAATAAACGGAAACATGAATGGAAAGGATCGGAAGATATAAAGATATAATACTAAAAAAAAAGATAAAGACAAGTGTTTAAGTAAAAACGTGTTACAGTAAGTTTAAGTTAAAATTTTCTATGGAGAATTTTGTGAAATACGTGTTGAACGTGTGTTTATCTTTTTTGTAGCTTAAAAGTCTGCTCAATAAGTCTAAATTGCACTCTCGAAGTTTTTCGAATAAAATTTGATCTGAAATTTNGGAGTCCTGTTATTGTAATTGAAATAAAATAAAAACATTGTATGCCTTATATAAATAAATCATAATCACATTCGCTATCGAAATTTTCTTTTTCTTGCTCTACTGGTCTGTTTTCTTTAATATCCAGTAACTTTATTGCCTATGTCGACAAAGATGTACTTTTTCTAAGTTTAAATAAACGGAAACATGAATGGAAAGGATCGGAAGATATAAAGATATGGGTAATTCTCACGAAATCCCGAATTTTGGTCAATACAAAATGTGTTATAATTTTGATA
>NWSH02000613.1:2796915-2807402 GCA_002382865.2 Heliothis virescens | reverse complement strand
ATCAATAAAAAATATATATTTCATAATTAATTGAAAAATTAACCAAATTTGTTATTGCGTTCCATACGAAACAATGATATGCATATCTTTTAAAAGTGCAAATTTGTGCAACTTTTGTTTTCATATTCTGAATAACCAATAATAGTACTTCATTTGTATATCACAATGAATGCCCTACTTTGCCCTACTTTTGATATAAACCTTTTTCAANTGACTGATGACCGTAGGATCATGAATATAAAATATTAAACAACTCTTGTTTCGAATAACTTTTGTGTACTAATTGAANGTAGCTTAAAAGTATGCTCAATAAGTCTAAATTGCACTCTCGAAGTTTTTCGAATAAAATTTGATCTGAAATTTCTGGCCTCCGCTGCCTCCTCAGATAGTTGGCCAAATTCTGCCAGAATTGCATGGACTGCATGACCGTAGGATCATGAATATAAAATATTAAACAACTCTGTTCGAATTAACTTTTCGTTGTACTAAAAATGAAAATCAATAAAAAATATAATTTCATATCTAATTGAAATTAACCAAAATTTTTATTGCGTTTCCATTACGAAACAGATGATAGCATATCTTTTAAAAGTGCAAATTTGTGCAACTTTTGTTTTCATATTCTGAATAACCAATAATAGCACTTCATTTGTATATCACAATGAATGCCCTACTTTGCCCTACTTTTGATATAAACCTTTTTCAATTTCAAGAAATCGTAGAAAAAGTCAAGTATGTTATATACACGTTTTACGTATGTATAATTTATTAAATATACAAGTTTTAACCATTTACTAGTAAAATTAAATACTACTTACTATCAACGACAGTATTCAATGCAAAAATATATATGTTTACTAACAAAAATTAAAAAAGAAACGATAAGAAAGTTCACCGAAATTTTTCAACAAAACGTACGCTACAAATCCCTTCACAGAAAAGACAACTTTGCGCCTCGATATCTCACTAATTTAACTCCTCAGCTGAAAAATAAGGGTAGTTTCTTATAGAAAATTTATCAGGCTATCGAATTATATTACTTAAATTGTAAGTAGATGAAATTTGCATTTTGCATTTATGGGCATGCACCTTCATACAAGCATCCCATAGTGCGTCGGCTATACGCGGGAGTCATGCGATCCATGGCCCTTTACGGGGCTCCAGTATGGGCACGTTCATTGCGGTTGCAAGCCGCGCACTATCTGAACGATCTCTCGCGAAGCAGCGGGTCTTCTTGCCGGGCTGCCACCGTGGGCTTTGAAGGCGAAGGTGCTCTCGCGCCTGNAAGGCTAAGTCGCGTGGAACCAACACGGGTCTGTCGTCTCCTAGCAGATGGAAGGACGATGCCCAATCTGGAGGGTCCAAACGCCTCCTGCCGTCGGCTATACGCGGGAGTCATGCGATCCATGGCCCTTTACGGGGCTCCAGTATGGGCACGTTCATTGCGGTTGCAAGCCGCGCACTATCTGAACGATCTCTCGTTCGGCTTTCAAAGGCACTTTGAAAAAAGGCCCAAAAAAAATGATGTCCTTACTATTTCTAATGGCGTTATACTTCGGTGTGACAGTCAGCCAGCCCCGGCAAAGGCCACTTCACGGGATCTTTATGGGCATATTATGCAACATTATGCATCTCGCATGCAAAACATATCGCGCCCCATCTTATATAATTTTAGCTTAGAGTCTTTGAGATTTGAGAACCTTTATGTAGCTTATTTTGTTGTGCTAAGAACTTCGTTTGTTTTGTTGAAGATTTTTTTAAGTTTTCCTTTATTTTCTTTTATATTTTGGAATGCCCAATCCCGCTGGTTTCAGGAACATTCGTACCATCATCATTATCATAACATCCACTGCTGAATATACGCCTCCCTATTGATTTCCAAAAAGACAGCCCGAGTTTGTCAGGTCGTCTGAACACCTCGTTCTGGGAGTGATACGGATAATCGAATGACGTTATATCGATGGTCGCTATATCGAAAAAAAATATGAGTGGTACGCTATCTCGAAAGCGTATTATGTCGAAAACCGGTATATCGACTGACGCTATCGCGAACAACGGTATTTCGAAAACCTGTTTGAATGGTATGCTATTTCGAAAGTGTTCGTGGAAGTTGTCTGAAGTTGCTGGTGGAAGTAGTTTATTATAATGTGATAAATAAAATAATAAAATAAAACTGACTCAAATAATTTTTTTTTACTCATTGTTTTGGTTTCCCAAATGCAATACAAAGATAAGGTATCGCCGGACAAATCCAGATTTGACAGAGAACACTTTCGAAATAGCGTACCATTCAAACAGTTTTTCGAGATACCGTTGTTCGCGATAGCGTCAGTCGATATACCGGTTTTCGACATAATGCGCTTTCGAGATAGCGTACCACTCATATTTTTTTTCGATATAGCGACCATCGATATAACGTCATTCGATTATCCGTATCACTCCCCCTCGTTCTACCATCGAGCTCTTTGCGATATGAATTCCATACAGCATTTATCTGCGACCTACACTAACGCATTTCTATACAAAATCTACATTTCACTAGATAAAACATGTTTCATGTTACAGGCGACTCTGCCCGATTGCAGATGTCATTTTTTGTTCACCCTCCGAATGAAACAGGCAAAAATATATACCTAGTAAAAGGGATATTTAGCGGAACCGCACCAACTGTAAAATATTTCATTCAACCACAAATTTCTCAAAACCACATTAAATGACTTGCATTCTTAATCAATTCAATTAACAGTACACATTCAATTACGGTGCAACAAGGGCGCATGTGCTACTTACAACTGGTTACAACTAGTTATAGCCGGTCGAAACCAGTAATATCCAGTCTAAACGGCCGGTAATGGCCCAGTTAATCGGGTTAAATTGTATTTATCGCACGAATCCGTGTGTCTGGCCGTTCGTGTGAGTTATCCGACATTTCGCACGGATAATGGGTATGTACGTATTGCGAGATGATTGTACGGTGACAACAAATTGAGTTCGGATTGTGATATGTTTCTGTTTGTTCGTGTAATTTAATTAGGGTTACTTTTTTTGGAACATGAGATGGAGAACTATTAACATGGAAAAGCCTTACTTATTTAATTTGTAGTAAGTACAAACAATTTCAATATTTGGTGCAAAAGTATCTACAGGCTGTAGGTATACTGAAGAAAGATTGGATTTTGATGAAACTCGATATCCACTTTTTGCTTATGTGCGAAAAGTAGCTCCCCTATAATATCATAAAAAAAATCTTTGTAGTAATATGCCTACATAACAATGAAACAAAGCTGTAACCGTTCAAAATACTTAACTATTCATACGCTCTACAAACTAGCGAAATAATATAAATTATGAATTAAATGTACGTGTATAAACGCTTAGCGCAACATTAATTACATTCCGAATATATTGCCTACAACCTAGTAACGAAACGATGTCTATGTTTCAATTAATTTAGGCCGTGGAAACACGAAAACACAGAACACGTCTTTAGTTTGTTAACCGTTAGAAATTTGAGATTAAAACCAAAATATATTTGAAGTTTCTGTGTTTGGTATAGTTATATAAGGGGGTAAACCAAATGGAAGGGGGAAAATGTTCGTGGAGTATTGAATCCGTGCCTCGTCCGTGCCTCGCCCGGGGCACGGCACGTGCTAGCTACGGTCTAGCATTCATCCCTTATCCTGCCCGTGGTGTACTCTGCTGAAAAACGTATGAGGTTCTGGCTACCGACTGGTGGCGGTATAACCACCACCTAGCACCATATGCGATATTCCATTATTGCTCGGAGATGGCAGCAGCATTTCCGAAGGCATAAATATCCTACACTAAGCTCACCAACTCACATGCCAAGCGCGGTGAGTATGGGCAAATCCCATCAGGGAGGCAGTCCTGCAGTAGATTTCTTTCGGCTGTCAATGGTTTATATAACTTTTATGCAATTTATTGTAAACTTGAGAAAGAATGTGGACCAATCACGGGTAGGACGGTGTTCATGGACGCCCTGTGTATGTGTGTCTATAAATAACTTTAAAATGCGGGTGAAAATTAGAAAAACAGAAAGCAATAAAATACAGTGACACAATATAGATCAAAAACATAAAAATATCGTCAAAAATCTAGTTTTTCCGGAACAGCTATGTCTATCAGGCCTCTCAATCAGTAGCGGGAAATCCCGTTATTCGTAGTACCATCGAAAACAAAACGTAGATAGCACAATCGTTCACATTCCGTACAAATATCGGAGGGCGAATAGGTTTTTTTGATAGGAAAATTGAATTCCTACACACAATTTTTGGAGCCGGGATTGACTTTTTGTGTGACGTAATATAAAATGTGGTTTCATGCATGTAAATCTCTGCAGTTTTGTAGGTACCTATGTATTTTTCTATGTTTATTGATACGTATTGTCACCAAGTCAAAACCTAAAAATTGAGTGTCTGTTTGTTTGTTTGAACGTGTTAATCTTAGGAACTTGGCCTATTTAAAAAACTCTTTCAGTGTTAGCCAACCCTAGAGGGGGCCACAGGAAAGGCTATTTTTGTTCTTCTGGACAAATTCATCCCCTTTATCTAGGAAGGCTACTTTTCATCCGAGTGCGCGGCGTAGATGCCATGGAACGCGGGTAAAAATGCTGGTGAAAGCTTGTAAATATTATATAAGTAGTGTAGAAATTCCTGCTGAACAGTAGATTGATGATTTGAAAAAGGTTGCATGCAGTGGATGGAAGCATGCTACCCAAGGCAGGGATGGAATACTTTGATAATAACAATGGCGTCCAAGCCGATTCTCATATAAGGAGATCAGTCTGCTGCACAGGACATACATGCACAAGCATTTGCACAGACACAGGTGCACTCCCTATTCCCTCACTCTCATAACCCGATGGGACAGCAATCCGACACCACCGGAGAGACATTAACGTGCTCTCCGATGTAGGGCACGCATGAAACTTAAACTTCCATATTATATAATCTTTTGAATCGTTAAATCAGAATTTTTATTACTTCAGTTAATCCAATAGTAACTCCAAATAATATCAAAAATATAACTCTAAAACCCGAGACCCGTAAACAAATATAAGCAATAACTTTAAATAAGTTATAGCAGACTAGAACCGAAATGGCGGCTAGACTGAACGTAAAGTTCAAATTAAAACAACGCAACCTCAAAGGAATAGGTTTAATGTTCGCATTTGAACTTTATTATAATTTACTTTATGATTCACTATGTTTTGCTAGTGGTTTTGTCCATCTTTTTATTAAAAAAAAACGTATATATTTTATTTGATGAAAATGATGATGATGGCGTCCTAGCCGATTATCGGCTACGGCGGCTGTTCTCATATAAGGAGATCAGCCAGCTGCGCAGAACATATTATAGTCCACAAGCATTTGCGCAGATACAGGTGCACTCTCTATTCCCTCACTCTCATAACCCGATGGGACGGCAGTTCGACACGACCGAAGAGAGATCAGGCGCAGGACCGACATTAACGTGCTCTCCGATGCACGGGTGTATCAATTACCAACTTCTTGACTTACAGTCACATTCCTTGATGTGCATTATACAAGTAGGTAGGTATGAAAACAGTTTATGTCTAAAACCCTNTAATTTTGAGTTTGAATTATTTCCTATAGCAATTAAAATTTGTGTAGTACACACACAAACAAATATTTTGCCTATAATAAAGGACCGTATCCGTACAGAAGTAGTTAAACCGCTAACTGTTAGTAATAACCGGATAATATGAAGTTATACCGCAGTGCATAAAATTAAATCTAAAGTTTTACAATCTTAGATAAAACGTAAACCATTTTAATCAGTTTGCTCGATTTTATTATCATAACAAACAGACATAGCAGATGATTTTTTAAATAACGTATAGTGATATCATTATAACTTTTTGCAAGCGATAGTAGTTGTAAGTTGCGTCCCGAGAAAACTATTTCCTGCACAAGGATAAAAAATAAGCCTAGCTTATCAGATAACGCCTCTCCATTACTGCCAAGCATCATCAACATCTAATCAGCAGTTTTCAGTATCCATTAAAATTCATGTGACGTATTTTGAAACTTCGTTAAATGTAATGGTGCCTACCAAATACGGCATAATAGTATTTTACTATTCCTAGAAGTTATCACTAGTCCCTATCACTAGTAATTGAGTTCTAGATAGCTATCTGACAGATAAATATTGTTACAGAAATTATCGGATACCTATCTGAAACCTGCTAAGCCGAACCTGCGTCTTTAGTTTTACAAATTAACAAAAACAGAGATCAGCAAAAAAATCTAGATGCACAATAAACGTAAAGCTGAAAGTTGAGACTGCATTGCAGCTTAAAGTTAAATGAACGGGACCAACCTGTGCTGAATACTAATTTACTTCAGTTATATTCTGAACCTTAGGTTAAGTTAACCTTACTTATATTATGCACTACCTTCCACCAGCGGTTTCACCCGCGTCCCGTGGGAATTATTTTGCACACTGGGATGAAAGTAGCCTTTCCCGAGAAATGGGCTATCTAACTATGAAAGAATTTTTAGACTCGGTCTAGTAGTTCCTGAGATTAGCGCGTTCAGTTTTATAATAGTAGTACAGGTGAAAAAGGACTAAAATACATTCTGTCTGATTTTTAGCCTACCACAAAACCTAGGTTTCGGGTCTGCCTGTATAAAACGTTGGTTTTTAGCTGCATCCAGTAAGACTGGAAGTCGCCCTTATCGTAATTAGGAAAAAAATTGGTAGTAGATGTTTTTATTTTTCTGTGCGAATAAATCATTCTATATTATGTTTTTTTTTCTAATATCTTAAGCTAGCTTAAGTACCAAATTTTGTACGCCATCATAAGGCAAAACATGAGTACTTGCCTATTGTAAGATCTACGCCTGTACCATGTTTTACAAAATAAAATATCTTTATCTATCTTTATCTATCTTTGTCTATCTTTATCTATATTTATCTATCTTTATCTATCTTTATCTATCTTTATCTATCTTTATCTATCTTTGTCTATCTTTATCTATCTTTATCTATCTTTACCTATCTTTATCTATCTTTATCTATCTTTATCTATCTTTGTCTATCTTTATCTTTCTTTATCTTTATCTATCTTTATCTTTATCTTCGTTCGTTTAGTGCAAACGTACCTTAAAACAAGCGTATGTAATTACCAACAAGGCGATGCGAGAAAATTCACCTGTTTTCATTAATATTACAGGCTTCGTCGTGTCTATTAATTAATTATTCAAATTCATACGATAGCGTGTGAATGTGTCGACACTGTTTGATGGAAGTGTTTAGGAGTTTGTACATATTTAAATGTACGTTAGAATTTAGATAATAGATAGGAATTTGATGCTATTGTACTTTTTGAATATAAAGGCCTATTTACACATTGCGATTTCATTGCCCGTTGCTTGCCATTTTATTGCAGGAATATTTGACATGCGACCTATTGCACGATTACGTTTACACAGTACAAGTAGCATCTTGCTGCAATAAAATGGCAAGCAACGGGCAATGAAATCGCAATGCGTAAACGTGCCTTAAGAGCTGTTTTAAGTTATATTGATGTTGTTGAAATAATGTTGTGTAATGTGTAATTATCAGGAATCGTTAATTAAAAGAAGTACATATTGTACTTGCTTGGTTACAAAATCGTTAAGAACTTAAAAAAAAAGTTATCATAAAAAATCTAGTAGACATATTTTAAGATCCTTTAAGTTAATATTAGAAAAAATCCAAAATATGTTTTTGAAGTCTGTAATTACTATAGTGCATTTATTTTAGCATGAGTTCCCTGACAGTTCATAACTGATAGTTATAGTGATGTAACCTAACGAAACTTAATCGAATATTTTTCAATATCGAATCGGTTGGCAAAGTAAATGAAATCGGAACTGCGAATTTTTATATGGCCGCTACTCTACATCGATTTTTTTACCGATTCAGTAATTTGCGTCTATCTCTATTGACGCAAGTCACATACCATTTCATGCCATCCATTCCATCTGACATTTACGACATTTTTATAGATGTTCTTGGCTTATTTACAGAAAATATTAAAGTACGTCGTTATAAAATAGAATAACAAACCCGAGATATATAAAAATATATTTTACTTAATAATACATTCCTGGAATATGACGAAGGATATGAGTTGCTCGAAGTTTTATTAGAGAAAGATTAATTACTTACTTAATAAAATTTTCCCGAATTAGCTTTGGATCTGTTTGCTTTCAAATTAATATTATGAATCTATGGACTTCCTGTTGTCTAATAGCAATCATGATAGGAATATATCATACTTGCTCCGGCACGTGGTTCCACCTGCGTCCCATGGGAATTCCTTTGTGCATCCTCTCCTCCTTACTCAGACTCCATACTTTCTGCCTCGTTGGGCTAGTTGTCATATAGCCGACTGCTGAGCACGAGGTCTCGGGTTCGATTCCCGGGGCGGGCCGAAATCGCTTTGTGAGTTTTAGAAACTTTCACAAAGCAGCCCGGAGTTAGAAGTTGGTGATTGATACACCCGTGCATCGGAGAGCACGTTAATGTCGGTCCTGCGCCTGATCTCTCTCCGGTCGTGTCGGATTGCCATCCCATGGGTTATAAGAGTGAGGGAATAGGGAGTGTACCCTATATCTGTGTCTGTGCAAATGCTTGTGCACTATAATATGTTCCTGCGCAGCTGGCTGATCTCTTTATATGAGAACAGCCGCCGTGGCTGATAATCGGCAAGGACGCCATCACTTTCTGTGTTCCAAAACATTTTGAAATACCTACTTAGATCAAAATATCTCATTAGTAGCTTCTGCTAGCAAATCCACCCACTTCATCAAGGAATTACTTCTCGCATCCGGATAAAAAGTAGCCTATATTTTATTCTGATACATAAGCTAAATAACTGCCAAGTTTCATAAAAATCCATCCTTTAATTTATGCGTGAAAGAGGGACAAAGAACCAAACATCCATCCATAGATATACAAACTTTTACATTTATAATATTATATATAAAAAAGTACAATAGGAATGGTCAAGTGTGAGTTACTGAAGTTGCACATTATTTCTAATATATGGCGCTACTAGTATACAATTTTTAAATTAATTAATATAAATCAACAGCCTTAATAATTATAGTATTTGTTGTTATAGCGGCAACAGATATACATCATTTGTGAAAATTTCAGCATTCTAGCTGTCACGGTTAATGAGATACAGCCTGGAGACAGACAGACAGACAGACAACGAAGTCTTAGTAATAGGGTTCCTTTTTACCCTTTGGGTACGGAACCCTAAAAAATCAACCTTTTTTTGCTTCCCTATTTTTTCACGCACAAGTGTTTGAATGGATCGCGATCACGCGCCCGCGCCGCGCCGTGGGTGTTAATTCCATGAACACCCGCCAGTAATACGGCCGGTATTATCCGTATTCACACCTACGATCGGGAAATGGATATTTGCTGCATTTCCTATAAGTTTCACTGTTGGCTGTAGATAGGCTGTATAATGGTGAGGTTTTATGATATTGTGTGTTTTTAATAGTAGAAAATATTAAGAACAAAGTCTTCTATTTTTTATGGTCGGTTCCACACGCATGTAATATTTGGGGGCACGGCAGTATCCCAGCCAAGTCTAACTGTTACTGAAATTAATGTATAGGCTGGTATAAAATGTACCATCGGAACGGTAGAGAAACTGGTTATATTCAAGTTCATAAGAGTATAATGTGTGTATATTTTTTTTAATTTAAAATCCTCAAGATTATCCACATTTCACCGTTACGGACAGGGAATGATGATGAATTAAAACCCTCAAATTCCTCTAATTACATGACATTACGAGTTTAATTATAAGACTAGCTTACACCGAAATGCGAGTTCAAAATGCTCATTAGAGAGACAATAAATTGTAGCTTTAAAATTAAAAATAATACTTTCAACTAAGTAATAATTAAAAAACTTTTCTAGTTAATTGCGATGTTAATTAACAGTGAGTGTAAAACAAAACCGACTTCACAAAAAAACACTGAAAGGGATAAAAAAATAAAACTTTTCACATGGCTCTAGAAGTCGGTGTCTGCAGGTATGTTGAATGTGTTTATTTTGCCACCGACTTCTAGAGCCATGTGAAAAGTTTTATTTTTTTATCCCTTTCAGTGTTTTTTTGTGAAGTCGGTTTTGTTTTTTTTGTAAAAAGTTTTTTTATTTTATGCTTTTCAGTTTTCGGCTCTAAAATAAAACTATATCTTTAATACCCATACCCACCCACAGTGACAGTCGGGCCGACTGTTATAGTATCATCGACGTAAAAAAGCGTACGAAATTTGAAGAGTTCTCTCAATTTCTCCAGGATCCCATCATCAGATCCTGGTCTCCTTACCATGGGACCACCTGTGAAGAACACCCTTTCAAACAAAAAAAGAATTTTGAATATCGGTCCAGCCATCTTCGAGTAATCGGTGAACATACATAAAAAAAAAAAA
>NWSH02000613.1:2774902-2785935 GCA_002382865.2 Heliothis virescens | reverse complement strand
TGTTTGTTTGTTTGTTTGTCTGTTTGCACACGCTAATCTCAGGATCCACTGGACGGATTTAGATGAAACTTGGCAGACATATAGCTTATATATCAGAATAACATTTAGGCTATTTTTTTTTTGGAAATTTGCTCTTTAAGGGGGTAAAAAGGAGGGGGTAAATTTGTATGAAACTCCGTCAGTTTTGAAGCTAATTCGATTAAAATTGATATTTGGCTATTTGGTTAGAAATTAAGTATGACGCAATAATTATTTTTGGAAATTCTGCCTTAACGGGGGTGAAAAAGGGGGGGTAAGTGTTGATGAAACTCCGTCAGTTTTTAAGCTAAACCGAGGAAAATTAAAGCTGTTTCTGCCCTTCGTTGTGTGACGGTGTCGCTGTTTTTCACACGGACTGCTTTATGCTGATAAGTGTTCACTTTTACCGATAGATGGCGTTGTCCATACATTCTAAAAAGGCAGTCAATGCAATGCAATGGTATGGTATGATGAGTCTGAAACATCTCGAATTGTCTCGCGCAACCCGTCGTTTCACCGGGCTCTTAGAATTCGACATCATACGTTTAAGATCTTTCATTTTGACGACCCGATATCGCTGGCATAAGCGACATGTTCCGCGTACGAAGTCGCGGGCAGAAGCTAGTACTAAATATTATAAAGCTGAAGAGTTTGTTTGTTTATTTGTTTGTTTGAACGCGCTAATCTCAGGAACTACTGGTCCGATTTGAAAAATTCTTTCAGTGTTAGATAGCCCAGTTATCGAGGAAGGCTATAGGCTACTTTTTATCCGGGTGAGCGCAGTAGTTCCCACGGGTAAGCGGGTGAAACTATTTAATCTATAAAACTACACAATGGATTGTGATGCGATTATTTTAAATAGAGTGATGTAAGAGAAAGGTTTATATGTATGTACCTAAATAAATAACATATATTTGTCGGGGATTCGTAGCCGGATGGTCGAGACATTGTGGAAAACACGAAATAATACTCTCCAAANTGAGGAAGGTTATAGGCTACTTTTTATCCGAGTACAGGAAATAGTTCCCTCGGGAAGCGGACGAAGCCGCTGGCAGAAGCTAGTAATAAATAAATAAGCCATCACTATCATATACATTTATCTTCAGCCTAACTACAGTACATATCTATGGCAATTTAACTTGTACATAAATATCTAACGGCCCGGGTACATTCAGTGCCGAGCACGCTAATCCTACTCGGAGCCGGGTATGTATAACCGAGTCAGGTAGCTTCAATTTGCACCAATATGCACCTGTAACCGGTTATAGAGTAGTGAAGAATAGAAGTCGCATAAAATATGTATTATTTTTTTGTCAATTTCAAGAATGAAATAATAGAAGAATGTGGGGTTGATTCCAGGTCAGGCTATTACCAACCAATGGTTTTCTAAGTTTGTGTTCTAACTTTCTAAATATATCTTTAACACCAATGACTGATTACAGGTGCAGGAAAACGTCTTTAGGATATATATTTTTTGAGTCTATGAAGTCTGAAATCACCAACCCGCATTGATCAAGCGTGGTAATTAACGCTCAATCCTGCCCTGCCTGAGCAGTGGGACAATAAAAAGGCTGATGATGATGATATGTAATATTAAAAAAAACTGCTAGGTATTTTAGCAGTTCAATATACATAGGTACTACATAGGTACAGGTACTACAAAATCAGTTTATCGAAATCTGCCAAAATATCCGAAGGTAAGATTTAAGGACTAAGTTTGGGTCTCAGTACGTTTAGTTTAAGGTAAATCTACATATTTTGTACGCGTCGGCATCGTGACATTTTGCGAAATGTGATTTATGAGAAATATTCTAGGTCCTTGTCTATCGGGTCCTTACATCTACGCACGTAGACTTTCTAACCTAAATCCAGCTATTTCCTAAGATAAAGTGTCATATTTTCGAAATATGACGTGTTGAATACACAGAAATCGCTTTTGTTATATATTCGGAACATAAAAAAAATCAGGTTACTACTTCAAGAAATGATATGCAAGTCCACACAAAAGTCATCATCTCATCTCATCATCATCCATCTATCCTTTTCCTGACTATGTAATAGTCAGCTTCAAGTCAAACAGAGTGCAGTTAAGTCCCAGTATTTTAGATGAAATGGTTGTTCGTCTGATCTCCTCGACCCAACCCGATATCACTTGGTCAAACTGGTTCAAGAACTCCCATGATGATAAAAATCTGAACACATGAGAACCAATTAACACCCCAAAGATTCCGTCCACTTTAGTTTTATTTCATTTACAAACTAGCTTCTGCCAGCGGCTTCACCCGCTTCCCGAGGGAACCATTTCCCGTACTCGGATGAAAAGTAACCTATATGTATAAGCTACTACTACTGGTCTTACAAATGAAACTTGGCATGTCTGCCAAGTTTCATCAAAATCCGACCAGTGGATCCTGAGATTATCGTGTGTAAACAGACAAACATTAAAAAAAAACAAAAAAAATTGTCGAGTTCTTATTTTATTTTTCATTTCTTAATAACCCTACATATTTTGTTTTGTAAAAATATCTCGATTTTTTTACTGGTTTATTATATGTTTAGATAATGCGACCTCTATCCATTATAAATCCAACCACTCTACGTGCTAGAGACTATCCGGAATAAGCATACGATTTTCTGCAGCTTCCCCTATAATAAAAATATGGTGGGGATTCAATCGGCTCGGCTCGTGGTCGTGGCCTAAATTGTAATCAGGTTCGATATTGGTGAAAGTCATTACGACGATAATCTGTACTTTGTTTGTGTAATAGCTAAAGTATTAGGTATTCTTTTCGATTTGAGGAAAGCTCATGTGTTTTGGATGGAATACTGATTAGGGTTTTCCTGTTTTGGTTACTTTTAGATTTGTTTTTGGACAAGTTAAATTCTAAGACTTATTACACTGTAAATGATTTCTTGACTGATAGAAATATATAATTTAATTGTTCATCTTTTTTAATCTACGTAATTTGTAAGCTTTTGTTTGTACTATTGTTATATTAACTAATGATTTATGTATTTGATTATTTTATTTACTTATGACTTAGTATTCCGAATTAATTTAATTACATAATGTTAATTTATTATAATATCAAATTGCCATTATTGACCATATTATAAATACTTATATTCGTTCCTATATTGACATTTGTACGCCGTTGACGGCAAGACATAGCGTTCATATTTATAATTTGTATTAAGATCTACGTGTACCTACCTATGTTCTACAAATAAAGACTTTGTATTTGTATTTGTATTAAAATTTGTAAGTTACCACAATCTGTCAAATTTCTGCAATCGATTTCCAACCTTATCACAATGGAGGTAGGTTAATATTTGAGTGGTAAAATTTGACAGATTCGTCTACGTTAACCTGCTGTCGCCTGTACAATAAGTTGGCATTTTTGAGGAGTTTTCGTAGATTTCAAGTTTTAATTATTTTAGATAGCCTGTCTATGCCTTATCCCTAGATTAGTAAAAGTTTAGATTTTTTCTTATAAATAGCTTTGGAGAGCTTACATAAAATTGCCGAAAAGGCTTTAGGAAATTGGCCTCTGACTCCATACTTTTAACCATGTCTTTTTTCCTAATCATATCTGTTTTAATTACTTGTGTCATGAGTCATATATGATACACGCCAATTGTTTAACTATAGTGTCTACTTTGTGTTACAGTGAAGTTGTTAAGAGAGAACCAAAAATATTTCGTCTTTGGTTCCTGTAACCTTCATTACTACAAACTATGTCTGTCACAGTTTCACACCAAAACCACTAAACTTATTTAGATGTTTGCTACACATAGTTTAGAGCCTGAAAGAAGATTTAGTTTTTATCCGGGTGCGGGGAGCAGCTTGCTCAGTACACAGGCGGAACCGTAGGGATCAGCCAGTATCCTATATGCCAGCTATCCTGTATCTTTGAACCTAGGGCTGCTACTCGGCTTTCTTCTGGAAGTAATTTGAAAAAAAATCTGTTAAAAAAAAGAAGTATTGTTTATGATTTTGTTTCAAAAGAATGGAAAGGCAACGTGATCCTGAACAATTCTAGCAATTAGTGGGACTCTTAATAGATCAGGAAGTACAGAAGTTTTATGAAAAGGCCTTTGCCCTACAGACACTTAAGACCCATTTACACATTGCGATTTCATTGCCCGTTGCTTGCCCTTTTATTGCAGCAATATGCTACTTGCACTGTGTAAACGTAATTTTGCAATAGGTAAATGGTCGCCTGTTAAATATTCCTGCAATAAAATGGCAAGCAACGGGCAATGAAATCGCTATGTGCAAATGCGCCTTTACACGCTAGGAAAAACTTTTCTTCCTGTCCTGTTCTCAAGTTATTTGGGATCAGTGCAATTGGTTTTCTACTTCCAGTCCTTTCTGTCAGCCATCAATGTCAAAGTCAAAGTCAACAGCATTTATTGAAAGTAGGCTAAGTAGATTAGCACTTTTTCACGTCAAATTTTACAAAGGACAGCACCCCCAAAAGCGCCCCCCATTCACCATATTAGGTTAGGAAAAAAAAACAAAAACTGAAATAGAATTCCTTTAAAAACGTCATATTTACTCAAAACTCCGATATCTTTATTGCTGTGCAGCATCAGAAAATTATTGGCAGCCCTATACACCTCAAGCAATAGCTATATGCCGCGCCATAGAAGCAAAGTTACCGAATCGCACCTCCACCCGATTCGAGTAGATTGAACTGGAAAATATCCAATGCAAATATACTCCCCTGTTCTACGCAAATAGAAATGGATGCGGTATTGCTGATGTACGGGATATTATCTGGGGAATTGTACTTCATATTGTGTGGTATGAGTACATGCTGCAGTAAAGCATCAAGATAGTTTTCAACTGAAAAACTATGTGGAAACTGGCTGTCATGGTTTGGGTATGTCATACGGAGGAATGAGGAAGGTTTCTAGCATGAACGGGGATGGATAAGAAGGACGACCGAAAAAGCTATGTTCCATTATATGAAACACGACATATACGGTAGAAGAATGTTACTTGTAAGATGACGGCAGATAGAAGAGTATAGTAGGAGATAACTTGCTTCACCGTCCAGGAATTGAATTGGAATAAAGGCAGGAGGACAACTATACTCATAGGTAGGTATGAAAGATAGAAACATTCGAATTGAGAACCACTTTTCTTTTAGAAGTCGGTTTAAACTACGTTGAAGAAAACGGAAATAAATCACAGCGGCGCTTCTCTTCGTAGCTCCGAAGTAATTGCGAGCGCCCTGGATGGATAGAAAAGGGTGAAATTTGAGTCACGCGCCAACTAAACGTAGGTAGCACTCATAAATATTGTAATCAGACGCAGTATACCCTTCCACTGAAATATATTTAAATTCACCCACTTACGTATTCTTGAGATTTTATAGAATAAATGCTAATCTTTTTCTTATCTATACTAATATATTATATCTACTAATATTATAAAGCTGAAGAGTTTGTTTGTTTGAACGCGCTAATCTCAGGATCTACTAGTCCGATTTGAAAAATTCTTTCAGTGTTAGATAGGCCATTTATCGAGGAAGGCCAAAGGCTACTTTTTATCCAGGTGCGCCGAGTAGTTCCCACGGGACGCGGGTGAAACCGCTGGCAGAAGCTATTAGTAATAATTAAGTTGAAGAGTTTTGTTTTGTTTGTTTGGTTGCGATAATCTCACGTTAACTTACTCGATTTGAACAAATCTTTCAGTATTAGATAGGCCATTTATGAGGGAAGAGTATCTAGGTTAGTTTTTATCCAAATGCGCGAAGTAGTTCCGAGCGGACGTAGATGAAGCCGCAGGTCGAAGCTAGTAGGCTATTAGAGCGCACAAATACATTGGCTTTTAACACGTTGAACGCTGTGTGCGACAAACAATAGATTTTCTATTATGTCTGGGACCGATGGCATTCAATGACTCAAGTATTGTCTGAAAGTTTATTACCAATTCTACGATTAACGAATAAAAAGATTTGTTATAATTGTCTCTATACTTAAATTCTTCCGACATGTTTATATTGTTTTACATGATATATCACTTTCTTGATTTCTTTTTATTATTTACTCAACAGTTTATGATGCAACAATGTATTAAGATACACGAATCTTAAATTAAATTCAAGATCACCTAACATAAACTCTAGAACATTCTAAAACAGAGGAATACTATAAAGTACATAACTAATTTCATTAATGTCGTTTGTGCTAGTTTCCTTAACATCAAGTGCTTAGTAAAGGTGCGGTTACATAACAACCTTATTTGAAGCACAAAATATAATATACTAGCCGTTTTCCCGCGGTTTCACTCGCATCCCGTGGGAATTACTGCCCGTACCCGGATAAAATATAGCCTATGTCACTCGTGGATAATGTAGCTTTCGAATGGTGAAAGAATTTTTAAAATCGGTCCAGTAGTTTTTGAGCCTATTCATTACAACCAAACAAAGTTTTCCTCTTTATAATATTAGTATAGATAGAATTGACCTTAATTTCAAGAATTTCAGATTCAGCGTATGAACCGTCTTTAGGTGAAAATGAGGAAGAGCGAAAAGCTGTGGATAGGCTTTGATTAATAAAAAAAACAAACTTCCGAATTGAAGACCTCCTCCTTTTTGGTAAGTCGGTTTAAAAAAAGCTATTTAAGTGACAAAAAACTGCCTGCATTTAAAATCTCAATAAACTGGAAAACCTGTAGCTAACATTACGGTGCAAATATCGCGATTGGAGCTAGCCAGATAAGCAAGTGTTCTATAAAACCATCCCCCTATTGCGATTTTTTAACTGGTTAAAAATTACTGAATGAACCCCTCTAAAGACTTAACAGCGAAGGAAAGGTTAAGTTAATACAGGAAAATATAAAAGCAATGACGGATTTTTATGCGATTGAGTTAACAAATTTCAAAATTCAAAATATTATAATAGATTCAAAATTATAACATAAACCGTGACAGATCCCTTTGGGTGATAATGTAATTATACAGGTTTCGTGGCCGTTAATATTATTAGCGTAATAAGATGACAATTTCAGTTTGATTTGAAATATTGTATCCGGTTATGATTTTTGCCTGAATTATATAAAGCGACAGAGTTCTGAAAATATTTTAAGACTGACCGTAGACCTAAGGTTTCGTTTCTTTTTTTATTAGTTGCTTTTCTGTTCTAGTAAGAACAGTAAAAGCAGTAGTAGTAGCCCCATACACGCCGGCACCTCTTTCTTACTGATGATAATGTACCGTATATTTGCTGACTGTACAGTCGTCAGCAAGTCAGTGTAGACAAAGCTGTAAAATTTCTGCGATCAATTTTCAACCTTATCACAACAGTGGAAGGTTAATGTTTGATTGTTAAAATCTGACAGATTTGACTGATTTTGGGTATACTGACTTGCTGTCGACTGTACGTCCTAGTTGGTTTGGGTCATAAGTCTGTGACGATTAGTGTGTTTTCTATTGCATTCTAACCTCCCGGATTCAATTATTTATATGTTCTAGTAAGAGACATCAAAGAAACGGGAGGTCTGAGGCCAGCCTGAAAGCTTTCAAAGATTTTTTAAAATAAGAATATTATAATGAAGTTTCTTTGTAAAGTTCGAAGCTTTCGAAGAGCTGATACTTCAAACTTATCCTGATTTAAATTCTTTGTTTCAGAATTGTTTCCCTGTTCAATTGTTTCGGCTCTTGACCCCGATTTTGGCAGGAAAATGAAAGAACGTCAGGTCGACAAAATCAGGCTACAAGAGCTGCTTCGATCGAATGGTCGAGTTAAAAATGGATTTTAATTTTATTAATTAAAATTGGCGTAACTCGAAAGACACGCTAAATTGGTGGCTCCAAGCTAGTTATACCTACCTAATTTGATCATCTTTGGCAGTCGTTGCGAGCAGTCAGAAGACAGAAAGTCCTCAACCCTGGATAACTGGGTAGTGGAGGTTAGATAGCAGCCACCATGTAAAAAACTGGTCCACAGCTGCAATTGATTAGCCAACCCCAACATTCTTGGAAAAAAGCTAAGCAAATGATGATGCTATATGACTGACAAGATGAGAATAAGCTACGGTACACACATCAAAATAAGAATTTGACTTATGGTATAATAAAGAAGCATAATATCGACCATTCAGTTATGCGAACCTCCTTAGAAATACCCAAAGACGAAAGGTTATTCTTTTCTAGGAAGGTGAATAAGCACTTATTGTAAAGATAAGTCAGCGAAAAAGGTGACTGAAGAACAATGTGTTCTCACCTTTGACACGCTTAAGTTTGTTTAAGAGCACTGTAGGTACACATTTATTGTATTCTTAGTACCTACGTTTCGTGTAGTTTTCGAGATTCGTAGAACTAGATTTAATTAAAGAACGTAGACTGAAATGTTCTGATTATTTTATTGAATTGTAGGTAATTTGTAATGATTGCAAGATTTAATTCCATTGTAAATAGTAGATTCGAAAAATGTAAAAATGTGGTTGGTTAGAAGTTAAAGTAACAAGTTTCATATCAAGAGGCGTATTTTGGTGCAATATTGATATGTTCGTACCTGGAAACAAAAAAGAAAAAAATACAAAAAAAAAATCTTCTAGGTTCTACTTTATTTTTCCACCTAGGTACTTGGTCCATAGTAGCCACATGGTCAAACATTCCTTTCCCCGAAAAATACAAAGACTTGAACATTCCACTCAAATACGCGAACCCCTGAAAGTTCAATATACCCAAAGGGACTACATGAAAGGGATTAATTCGTATAATCACAAATTAATAGCTCGCCTTCTATACCAAATGTCGGTAAAGCAGTTAAAAGTGGCTTTCCGAAATTGGGACGACTTGGTATTAAAGCGTCATGGCGGGCGGAGGTCAAAATTTCATTTTCCCTAATGAATAATATTCTCGGAGTGCGGTCATATATCTCTGGATTCGTAAAATAATATCTACTTTGAGCCCCGTTTGAACGGGCCAGTGGTTAGGCGAGTAGAGTGAGGGAATGGCGTGGCGAGATAAAGGAATTAGTGTGGAATTAAATTACTGTTAGGCTGATAGATAAGTCGTAAGTTTGAACTGGAATTGCTAAGTTCGAGGGGCAGTTTTGTTACTACAACCCCTTTAGTTAATGTTTTGAACCCGTTTATGTATGTACAAAAGGGACAATGAAACATCTTGTGAATAACAGTTAGAGTTCACAAAATGCAGACGGAGATAAAATGACTCGTAGTAGATTACTACTTATTTTTTTTTCTACAGTAAGAAAAATATTTAAACCTTACTTTAAGCCTAGCTCAATACTGTCAGCAGCTGATTATGTTACTAATAATTATTCTTTTTTTTACCAACACGTGCAGCAGAAGCGCGTCATCAACATAATGGCGTAACCAAAACTTAGAAATACGAAGGCGATATAATTCCCTGTGTAAACCTAACTGCAAGACAAAAATAACAAAGTTGTAATGTTGTCTACTTAATTACTTACTTAATGAAGCGTTAGCTGCGGGTTGTTCGAAAGAGTTACCAACTCGACCGCAGTATTTTTTATCGGGCCAGCACTAACCCCGACCAAACGGGGCTAAAACGAGACTAATGTTTCGTATCTTAATAGGAATCAGGGTCTCATAATGTCCAAGTCATCAGCGTTTTTCGAAAATACCCTTCTTAAAGACCACCGCCCCAGTTTTCGCTGATTGCTTCATTTTTTTAATAACCTCACTTCGTTTGAATTTGAATTACAATCCGGTAATTGGGTGCAAACTGAAAACGGAATGTGCAGATGAAATTTAAGCACTTTCGGGTGGTGTAGGGCTGCCACTGTTTAGTAAAAAAAATAATGTTAGTAAGTTAGCGAGCGTCGCAATCCTGGCCTACTTCCTTCTAATCACATTAATCCAACAAATCTTACTAGTCCCACTTATATTGTAGATGCGAAAAGTGAGGATGTAGGACGTAGGTAGATGTATGTTTGTTGCTGTTTAATGCAAAAACTACTGATTTTGATGGAACTTAGGTACCCTCGGAAACCGGGTGAAACAGCTGGCGCCAGCTATTACTACTAGTACTTATCATAAATGCGAAAGTTTGTGAGAACGTATGTATGTTGCTCTTCCACGCAAAAGCGACTGAACGGATTTTAACGAAACTTGGCAGTACTATAGCCTACTTTTAATCCAGGTGCGGCAAATAGTTCCCTCGGGAAGCGGGTGAAACCGCGCTAGCGTATCTAGTAAGTAATAAGTACGTGTCCATACTATGGTCTGTTCGCGATAGGAATAGAAAGAAGTTTAATAAGGTTCTTTTAGGCGTCCACTTTAAAATAAAATTACAACAAAAATGATTATACTCCAGATTGATGTGGAAAAAATATAATTAATTTAAATAACAGCCGTCACACTTAATTGTACATATTTAAACTATCAACTTCCTGAAATTACAAGATTTCCATTTAATATCGTTTATTTTGACATACTGTTGTCTTGTCGACGTTAAAAAAACCTAAAAGAATCAGGGGTATAGAGTACTGGGAACGTTTTCACGTCACTGTCAATTTTCTCAGACAATCTCATACCAAGTCACAAAATTTATAATATCGAAAATTTTCGTTTAGTTAATTTGTGGAATCATAAAGCAAGGAAAATAAAATATTTAATTTTAATAGCAGCTACCACGCATAATTATTCTTATTTAAGCTACCGGTCGGTATTATGAGATTATAAGGCTTTCATTTAATATTGTTTTTTTATAATATTCTGTCGATGTCTAAAATGTAAAAGAAGCAAAAGGTTTTGACGTATTTCTACCAAAACTAAAATCTTACTGTATTCTGTATTCCCTTCATAAACTATTGCAGTACGTGAATTTTTCATTTTGGGAGGTTTTGTCAAATATGATCTGCCAAATTGTGTAAGTACGCCTTTTCTCGTTATAAATGAATTTTCGTGATTTTGTTGTTTATTGTGACTGTTATTATGGCCCGAATTAATAAATCGTTTAAATTAGAGGAAGTGAAGCGGTAACTTCCTCAAGCACTAACATATAATATGA
>NWSH02000613.1:2755355-2766195 GCA_002382865.2 Heliothis virescens | reverse complement strand
TAGTAGATTATAATTCCGGGGAAGTATTTCCCGCACTTGGATAAAAGTAGTCTATAAAATTCTGATTTATGTTATATTACTGTCAAGCTTATGTAAACACACAAGACGAATCATATCCTTGGATAATACATATGGATATGTTCAGACAATAGCAGGTCACGGTAGCCGAATCTGTAAAATGTTACCAACCAAACATTAACCTACGACTATTGTGATAAGGTTGAAAATCTATTGCAGAAATTTGACAGATTGTAGTAATTTGATGTTGTCTGTATACTATAATCTTTTAGTGATCATTTGATATTTTTTTAATTAAAAGAGCCTATCTCTTCTCGATGTGTAGCTCTTTATATTTCAGCCTGTCGAGTGCCAATTCCTGGACATCTTTTTACGTAACTTCTCTTTAGTTTGACTGATATAGCTGATTTAGCTTGACTGTTTTATTCAAGTTAATTTAGTTGAACCTGAAGCAACCATGATTCTCTACAAAAAATATTTTTCATGTAATTTGTGATGGTTGGTTTTAAAAATACTATTTATCACCAAACCTGAACATTATCCAAGTATTAACTATACTAACAAGCACATCTTTTCACAGCACGACTTACCTGGAGCTGTCGGAAGTGATAGCGTTTTCGGAGCTAGGAGCAGGTTTAGAAGTGAGCGAGTCGGACTGCGACGTGCGGGAGTCGCCGCTCTCGCCCTGCGCATTGTCTGAAACGTGCCTTATTGTTTAATAAAGTCACCAGTTATTTTGTACGTAGTTAGATGTCTATCAGATAGAGTATATCAGAGGTATTTGATAAAATGAGAACAAGTATGCTTTAGTAAAAAAAATACTTTCTAAGCTCCCTTTTGGGAGAAACAGAACCAATAACCTTCTTCTTAGCGAGTGGATGGCAAATCTAATTTGAATTTTGGAGGCCCAATGATTCACTAAGCATACGGCATTGTCAGTAGCGGCATGTACATCTTGCCACCGATAAGCTTACTAAGCATTATTTATAAGGCTTCTCACTGTTGCCATACAATGAATTAGAATGCAGGATATTCAAAGCATTTTGGGTCAACCTAGGAATCGGAACCGAGACCAGTGCACGACAGTCGTTAGCGACCACAACATCAAACGGGACAGTTATAGAATTAGAATCTGTTATAATTTTGAAGTAGGTAGGCTACTGACAAAATAATTGATTATTTCAATAAAGCATACCATCAGAAGTTTGTTTCCCGGACGTAGCGGCTGAGGAGTCGGTGCGCCGCACTTTCTTAGCTTTCTTCTTTTCAATCTTCTTGTTTTTCTGTACATTACAAAATAATAACAATATGTTAATGGTGACATTAGGAAATTCACATTATTATAGATATTATTTAATTTCTTCTGTAGATATTTGTAGTATCAATCACCAACTTCCAACTCCTGATTGGTCTAGTAGTCGCCTATGCGACAACCAGACCAACGAGGCAATTACCATTTAGGTAAAAAGGTTACAATGGTAGGTACCAATTAGGTAAACATAGAAATACAACTTTAATAATACAGTAAAATCTCCTTAATCGCGCTTCCTTCATTCGCGTTTTCAGTATTCGCGGACTGAAAAAATGCGATCTTATTCCTTTATTCGCGGCCTAAGATTTCTTTATTCGCGGATCGAATCAGTACAACGGTACATACATACCTCAATACAAAGGATTCTGTATAATAATATGTCATCGCGACAACAAGTGAACTAATAAAAAAAATAGACCTTATTATTACTACGCCTAGATTGATTTTTCAAAAGCTATCGGCGTTTTTTGTTTGGTTCAGCGGTTCAGCCGCCGCTGCTGCAAAGGCGGCTTACCTCAAAGGACAAACATAATGTTTAGGTAAAATAAACTTATTTGTTATGACATAAAGTATATTATTAAATGCTGTCACAAATGGACGTCCCGTCCTTTGATAAGTGCCGCATTGCGTGTTGTATTGTTTTAATTTTCCATTCGTTACAAAAATTGTGATCGAGTAACACGTATCTTCCGCTATCATCCGTCACCTAGGAACGTATCCCCTATAACCCCATATAAATTACCATTCCATATTCACGGTTTCTGTATTCGCGGCATATTTACGGAACGTAAACCCCGCGAATGAAGAGCTTTTACTGTATAACCACATAACTATGGCTAACAAGTAATTTTCCACAATTACAGGATGTTCCTGCAACATTATCATTATAACAATACTACATCCAGTATTTACCTTCTTCCGATGTTCAGTATTGTGTGAGTCCACATCACCGTTGGCAATGGCTTTAGGATCCTTTTCATCCTGACTGGACTCGGAGGAGCTCTCTGATGACTCTTCTTCACTACTGCTCGATGAAATGCGTCTCTGTGTGACAAACAAAATAACATTAATATGATATGCATGTAAGTAGCTTATTAATAACTAAGCATTTAGTGTATGACCTGTGAACAGAAGTTTGTAAGTAGGTACAGCTATTTCTTTCCAGCAAAAACATATAAGCCGGGATTTGATTTATTTTGGAGGTTAGATGTTTGAACTGCAACAGTCCTTAATATGGATGGTACATAATTGTTTTTATTTTTAAAACCCCAGAAATAACTATACATACTGTTTTCAAGAGGTAACCCTCTTCATTCGACTGGGTTGTGACCTATAAAAAAAGTCTAGACCCTATCAAAGCAGAGTCGAGTGGAGGACAGATAGTATTTTTTCATTCAAATATCTCGTCTCCACTCATTCAGATTATGTTCCATGGGTCGTTTAAAAACTTCCCCCACTAACTTCACTTATGTGGAGCCGGGACCTAAGGATGTCCTATATCTAGGCCCGTTTTCACTGACAAAAACATCCATACTTCGATTCCTACGCATCTGATCATAGTCTAAGTAGACTGGTAGGAGACGTAACATTCGTTTTTCTTAAAACTTAGAAATTTGTGCATGAAAATTCATATAACAGTAAAAAGTTGTTTCATGAAAATTGATGTTTAGGTTTATTTTGGGTAACTTGGGCCTGTTATAAGTTTGACAAGCTCACCTTATTTCTCCTGCCGGGTTCTGCGTCGGATATAGCGGCGTGGCTATCGGGCACGCTCTTGAACTCCAGCGAGCCGCAGTTGATGTAGAACCCGCCGTGCAGCGTGTCGCACTCCGGGGGGATCATCTCGTCGTACTGGGAGGAAAGTTATGATTAATTTGTAAATCAAGTAGGTATGGTAGGGGTTATTTTTTTTAGTTTACTTTTATTTACCTAAGTTTGAAATAAGTGGTGAATAAGGGTGAAGCCAAACGAGCGTAATTTTGTGAGTTGTGAGTAGCAGAATTTCGGTCGCAGAAAATCTGCTACATTTGGTTTCATATAAAAGTCCTATTTGATTCACACGGCAACGCAAAATGGCTTTTTTGTTTGTAACGATTTTCTGCGACTGAAATTCTACGATTCACACGACTCAAAATATTAGGGTGCGTCTCCATCTGGCGAAAGTGCCGCGAATGCGCAGCTCGCGGCACACGTGCAGTCACGGCAATGACTTGGTGCGTTAAAATGCACACGCGCAGCTCGCGAGCCGTTTGCGAGCTGCCCGCGAGCTGCGCATTCGCGGCACATTCGCCAGATGGAGACGCACCCTTACGTTCGTTTAGCCTCAGCTTAAGTAAGTCAATCTGTGCTTGATATGTAAGCAACTTTAAAAGGAGATTTTTTTTACGACGATAAATAGTTTGGTCATGTTTATAGATTTTTTAATCAATACGAATTTCAATAGGAAATATTATTAGAAGGTATAGTAAGAAGGTAGGTAAGGAATACAACAAAGCCATCGTAGTCACGGTAAGCTTTTGTATAGGAACGAAGTTGCATCAACGTTGTTGAGTTGGCAGTTGACAAGTTCTCGTTCGAAGCAATATTCTCGTTGCTTATCAACAATGTTGATTAAATGTTGCTATAAATTTATTTAGCATAATTATTCATCACAATATATTTTACTAGCTTCTGCCAACGGCTTCGCCCGCTTCCCGAGGGAACTATTTCCAGTAACCAGATAAAAAGTAGCCTAGGTTGTTCCTCAGGGTCTATTCTATCTCTGTACCAAATTTTATCAAAATCGGCTCACTGGTTTAGGCGTGAAAGCGTAAAAGACAGACTGACAGTTACTTTCGCATTTATAATATTACTAGCTTTTGCCCGCGACTTCGTTCGCGTGGAATAGTGACTTGGAACAGCTCGACATTTATAGTAGTTACGGGATTGAACAATAGATGGCGCTGTATGTCCGGAATAAAATTTTTTATTTTTATTTTTTGAAATATTTTGAAATAAAAACTATCCTATGTCCTTTCTCAAGTTCCAAACTATGTCTGTACCAAATTTCACACAAATCGGTTCAGTAGTTTAGGCGTGAAGAAAAGACAGACAGACAGACAGAGTTACTTTCGCATTTATAATATTAGTTTGGATAGTTTGGATCATTAAGGAAGTAGGGATTCAGCTACCAACTACAGGTTTAAAGAAAAGTAAGTACATAAAACAAATTTAATCAATACCAAAGCATAAAAATGACAAAAGACTTATTTCAGACCCGTGAGCTAATGCTAAAACGGTCATTCTGGAAACGTTTGTGTATTCCGGTGCGACAGTCCCTGCTCCTAGTTTAAAATACCGTGACCTATATACCGCGGTTTTAGCTTACCACTTAATTGCTTTAATTACGTACCTATTTGTGAACTTGTTTGGTTTTATTTTTAACCTCCCTACAAAAAAAGGGGGAGTGCAGGTAGAAGTTTGACCACTATGTGTGTAGCACCATAGCTTTTTAATGGACTTTGTTTTTTTTAAACCCAATATTGAATTTTAATTTTATTTATTCTTCTGGTTCGACAGGGAAAATTCTCCTGAATGTAATTATAAATTAAATACAAACTTTCAAACATTATTAAAATTAAATTGCTGATGTTTAACTTTAAATTCCAACTTTCTGGGAAATAACACCAGCTTATTGGCAAAAAAAAATTTTATTTTACTAACCGAAAAGTGGAAGGTATTCTTTAATAAGCAGCTGTGAGAGACGGTAAAAATCCATATTGAAGGTTCCTTTTATTCTTAAAGTTTTTTTTTTCAATGCTTACCCCATGTGTGTTGTCGATGAAGGAATCATTTTCATCGTAGCCAGCACCGATGTCCGCAAAATCGTCGTGTTTCGACCTACCCTTGCGGCCATATGTGCTCTTTCCGCCCTGAAATATTATAAAATAAGCATCAATCATTCCAGGCCCATTAATTATGTACCATTTCGATTATTTTATCACCCAGTTCAGTGCTGAACATAGGCCCTCCATAGTGATTTCCAAAAGGACAGCTTGGAGATTTATTAAAAAGAAATAAAGAGATATAAAAAAATAGAATTAAGCATATGCAAAAAAAATATACTGGTAATCTAGGATTTTTATAAAAAAATACCAAAATTAACTATTTCAACATTTTTATTGTGTGGACGGTTGTAATTAGCTATTTGATAATACTACACTCATTATATATTTGTCGGATCGGTCAGGATTTCTTCTCGATCTATATGGCATCATGTGGGCAGAAATAGGGTTATCGTGCAATGAGATAGACGATTAAATAATTACAGTTTATTATTAAGACACTTTACACAATCGACGATCAACTTCATTACAAAATGTGAACACTAGACGTGACGTAGGGCAGTTCCGTGATCTGTACAGCGCGACACCTCAACGAAGACTCCTCTCCGCGAAGATCCCGCCGACCACCACGACTCTGCCAAGCGCGCAAAAATGCTGTTTTGGAGAAACACCGCCATTGGCCGCGCTTACGTGACGTTTAGCGTCCGTACTCATGACCGGATACGACACGGCCATCCTGCGTGACACACGTCCTCGTGTGTTAATCTAAAACAGAAAAAGAAACAGCACAGTTTCCGTTCGGCACATTCCTGCTATACCAGACTCCGCACTCAACAATAAGGCAAAAGAATCCTCATGATTGATTGTTTTATTAACACCAAATTAACTTTACAAATTTAGCAAAATGTAGCAACAAAGAAAGTTATCAAAGAGCCTAAGTAGAACAGAAGCAAAACTACTAAGCACATAAGTACCTTTGAGCGTCATTATGCATGAAGGTCAAAAATCTAATTTAAATCATCAATACGAACAACAAAAACAAACAATAATTAATAGCAAATTAATAATTTCATTACAATGTTTTGGAATTAAAATTAGGAAACTCAAAGTAAAACTGATCACCGTCTCTTCCAAGAGACAAACTCTTAGACAGGTAAATTAAAACAAAACATTTAAGCTCTACATGTGACCATGGCTACACTTAGCCCAGTAACCTCCAGTTACTCTTTCCATATTGCGAACCTCACACAGGAACGCCGAGTCTACTCCTGGACTCATTGGTTTCCACTGAAACCCGACCTCCGCCAGAGCTGACTGCTTACCGCGTACTCACGGACTACTAAGTTAGCAGACACCGATTTCTACTGAGCTACGGCTACACGACAGCCTCTGGTACGGTCCGATCATCATGCAAACTTAAATTCTCTCCTCAATATCAGAACTACTTCAATTTAAATAATCAGTGATACTTTGATTTTATGGTATTTTTCTAACGCGATCATCAGCAATAAGATGGAGGTGGATATTTTTACTATCACAAAAGTCACGGAATTCCTTACTTGCGAAACACCTACTTTGATCCGCGATAATCTGTACAGGTGCACCGAACAATGCCACACTGTCTTAAACCGCTTCTATACTGCTCTTGGTATCTATGTTCTTAGTATGAAATATTTGCAAGTCACGCAGTTATCGACAAACTACCTTACGTACCGACTCATCCTTTAATTCCACAAAGTTAACTACTTTTTGCTCATGTACAAAGGCAATTAGCTATGCAATTCGATAAACCAGCTACCAACACTTTATGGCTTCTACCCTCATTGCTAGTCAGACTTTCAATTTGTAATTACAAGAACCATCACAACTACGGTTGCCATTCTCATCAATGCATCCTTGTGTCCCTTGCCCGTTTGAGCCATCTGCCCTCTTCAGACCTCCTAAGGGACCACAAGCACAGAGACATGACACCAACTGTACCACAGACTTCACACAGGTCTCTTCCCAGTCACCCGATGCCATCACACAGGCCAACGGGACTTTTCCAAGTCACCCTGATGTTCATCCTAGGTACAGCTTAACACAAACACTCAAAAGGCATTGGTAACACTTTACCAACAAACGTACAGTCTGACACACAATTTAAGGCATACCAACTCAGTGTAAGTTAATTGAGCAAGTAACAAAGTAAGCAACGAATCAAAACAGCGTACTATTTTATCAGGAAAGAACCAAACTCTTTATTTTGTACTTGTTGGACTTCCTTCTCACTATTTGAAATAAAAGCTATCACATAATTAAGCTCTGTCTAAGCTCAAGTATAAAGGCAATTAACTATCCAATTTGATAAGCGACATACATCTCAACGCAAATACGAGATGGGCATTACTTTCTTCATTTAACAGAAATAGATTTACATCATCAATCTTGTTATCGTAACGGGTTATAGCATCACAACCATCAAGGACTTTGACTTAGCCCGGGGGTCGAACCCGAGTTCTCGTGCATCACTACTAAAGTAACAAGATAGTAGACAATAATCAACGTCAAGGATTAACGACTTTAGAAATTACACAAAACAAAACAGGATTGATCTCACCAGGTTTATCCTTCCTGCTTCTGGTTGTTACACGCTGCACTCAACTCTCGTTCAGCATTCCATTACCATATTGACATTACCATTTTTCCACTGCATCAACATCAGAAAGCCGTCATGGTAGTGGGCAAGGTCATCCATGACTAGCAGCGTCCGCGGATGTAGCACCTGTGGACAAAATACTCAGAGAAGAAAATAGTTCGGCGACTCATCTTCACTGTTTGTATTTCTACCGAATGTACAGACAACGGCAGGTCAACGTATACAAATCTGTCAAAATTTACCAATCAAATATTAACCTACCCACTGTTGTGATAAGGTTGAAAATCCAATGCAGAAATTTGACAGATTGTGGTAACTTGATGTGCTGTTGTCTGTACGTGGATAAATGTTTTCACTCATAGAATTTAAATGGAAACCATTAGCGCAATCAAGTTTAGTCAAATAATTACCACCGTTAACACGCGAAATTTGTTCAGAAAACGATGGTAGTGGGTACCTATCTGGCACTATTTTTTGTTCAAATTGCGATAATCAACACACATACGCTACGTACTATCAGCCTTCTACACAAATAACGTTGCACTCACAAAAAGTGAATTACTTGACTTAATAATTTTGGCATCTAATAATTCATTCACTCGTTCGCGCACAATTACTTCGACAATTACTTTTCGTTCTACCCACGAGCAGTGATAAGGTCGTCTATACGGTTTTATTTGGGTCAATCAAGCGAATTTCTAGTTTATAAGGTTTAATGCGGGTAGTAGGGTAACCCGTTGTAAAATGTTCAGAATATTTTTCTAACATTCTAGCAAGTGATAATAATGTCAGTGTCAATCTCATTAAAATTGGTTATCTCGGCACATTTTGCGACACACGAATTAATAACACTGCGTTTTGTCAGTGTAAGCTCATTCGTACTTCTATTAAGAACAAAACCGAAAAATAAAATCTCGCGGCCTATTATTATAATATCATTGCGCCAATAAATATCAGGCAAAACGTGGAATAAGATTTCTATGGGGTACCTACTCGTTGATTAGCTCGAATTAGCTCGAAATTTACTCGCTATAGGTACCTACTTTCGTTTAGTAACGAACATTCGGCACTAGAATCATTATAAAATGGAAATGACTCACCAAAGTGATTAAGTGATCCAAACGAGGACTCAACCTCGCACATGTTGACCTGTTCCTCTGATGGGGCTGCAGCACTGGACCCACTTTTGCCACAGCGGCTGGCAATGTGGCTGGTGTGTGGAAATGTGGCCACGTGCGCCACACTTCAAGCAGGTTACAGGGATGCCGCTGGGTTGCTGGATTTTAGGGACGCTTGTAGTTGTCAGCGACGGAGAAAGTTTCTTCACACTCGTGACATCGATGAAAACCGTTGATTTTGAAATTCAAAAAGTAACCGCCACTACGTCCCGCCATTATCGTCTTGGATCTCATTTGCACGATTTGATCCCAATTCTGATGTCGGATGGGTCAGGATTTCTTCTCGATCTATCTGGCATCATGTGGGCAGAAATAGGGTTATCGTGCAATGAGATAGACGATTAAATAATTACAGTTTATTATTAAGACACTTTACACAATCGACGATCAACTTCATTACAAAATGTGAACACTAGACGTGACGTAGGGCAGTTCCGTGATCTGTACAGCGCGACACCTCAACGAAGACTCCGCTCCGTGGAGATCCCGCCGACCACCACGACTCTGCCAAGCGCGCCAAAATGCTGTTTTGGAGAAACACCGCCATTGGCCGCGCTTACGTGACGTTTAGCGTCCGTACTCATGACCGGATACGACATATTTTTTTATTAGTTTGTAACATAAAAATAAATAAATAATATTGAAGGAAGCCTCAGACGAAGGCAGAAATATTATAAAACTTGTTAGTTCCAAGTCGCACTAACAAGAAAAACTGTATTACCAAGAATGATACTCCAAATATGGTATAGAACATTTGGTTTGCAGTTAGTGATTTGCTGTTGAGGCCCGAGCTTGCAAGAAAAAATAAAGTAACAATAAATAAAGTAAATAAATACTCTAAATGCTTTGCTAAGGAAAATATTTCTTGAAAACTTACAACATTTATTGGTCCCAATGACGTACTACGAATACTTCACAAATTCTAGGAAAATTACATTCCAGAGTAATTTATTTAAATGTTTTAAAAGAAATGGAATCCTTTGGTTTGTTGATTATTTTATTTTCTTCTAATAGAAGATTACGGAGGAAGAAAACATGCTGCGTAGTTAAGATGGGTTATTCCCTGAGTACCCCGATCCCTGAGGCCCCCGTCCCGGAGAACCCCGAAAACGATAAATATTATTACATTTCTTTTTTCTATTGTTTTCAACTTGTACGGTCAACATCAAAGTGCTTTAAATAATTATATGCGTTTGAAATACATAATATGACATCAGTTTATATGAAATTTTGTACAATGTTGAATCACATATAGTTTTATCTAATTACAATTCGAATAAAATGTATCAAAAATATAAACATTATCAAAAGATACTTAACAAATATAATTTGTTTACTATTTATGACAACAATATTCATTTCAAATTCGAAGCGGGCGAAAAGGGTTGCAAATATTTACCTGAGTAGGCATCTAATTATGATAAACAATAGAGCTAGTGCGTTCTATTTTAAACTATTTGCTATGCTGCATTATACAAAATATTCCTGAAAATGAAACTGTTGTTACATATTTTTATAATTATGTTAATGTTCCATTTCGAAAAGAAGAAGAGATACAGAAAATCTAAATACGTAGGTATTTTTAAAATGTTGTGATAAATAATAAAATCTGTGATTGTTCTGGGAGACTCATATTTTATTCTCTGATTGTAATATTTAACTAAACCAAGCAAGACTTTATATTTTTTTCCTGTTCTTTAATTATAATTTTTGTTATAATTATAGTAAGTAATAAAAATGTATTTAAAGATTCACCTGCTGACGCTACTTTTAAGCTAAAATGACTTGTAATTGAGTTTACCAAGATAAAAATAAATCGGGGTGCTCCGGGACGGGGGCCTCGGGGATCGGGGTACTCAGGGAATAACCC
>NWSH02000613.1:2727809-2740750 GCA_002382865.2 Heliothis virescens | reverse complement strand
TCACCAGATAAAACCGAACCCGTTGAAGAATCCAAAGTCAAAAACTCAGTCTTTGGCAATATCATGAACTTCGCAATCAGCAAAGATCTCATCGTAGAGAAACCAGATAAAAAAGACATGGAAAAGAAAGAAGAATTATACATTCCTCCCAACAATATTGGCAGCATTACTATTACTCCGGTGCCGAATAACCCTCCTAAACCTGAGAAGAAACTTAATAATAACATCCAAGCTGCTTCGGATAAACATTCAGGCTTCATAAGGGTTAAATCACCAGCTGCACTAAACGAAATGGTTAAAAAGGACAAGAGTAAGAAATCGGAGAAGAGTCAAGTCAGAGAATCGGAGAAGAAGAGAGTCGCTTCACCATTACATGTAGACACCAGTTACCAGCCAAGTAAAAAGGACCCCAGTCCAAAGCTGAAAGAAGAAATTCCTCAAAAGCAGATTGAAAGCATGAGGGTCTCCGAGAACAATATCCCAAGACCGGCCTTAGTTCCTGTACACCACTCCCCAACGTTTGCGAAACCGGATAAAAGACCACCGGAGGTGAAAAAGAAAAAGGATGTTGTTATAATATCGGATGTTGATCCTTTAAGTGAACAGGAACCGTTAGCGGTGGACGATAGTAGCAGTGATGTTGAGTTAGTGGAAGACAATAGGACTGACAAGAGTGATAAAAGTGAGACAGTGCCTTCCAACCGTGTGAACTGTGACGCGAACAAAAAAGTGAGTAGTAGCAATTGTAGGAAAGATAAGGAAGTGCGCAAGAGTGACAGTGAGGAGCCTACCAACGATGAAATTGATACGCTTATGAGGAATATTAGAGAGATGGAGGTGAGGATTTCATTCATATTATATATTTTTAACTTTACCACCTAATTTAACAGGATATTTTATAACGTACGTTATAAAATATAACTTTAATAAAATTAACTTTTAACATATATTATATAACGTACGTTATAAAATATATGTTAAAAGTTTAAAACAGTAATTATGGATCCATATGCGAAGAAGTATGCATTCAACCAACATAATTATAAATATTTGTGTTAAAATTATATCTTTTCTGTTGTTTTTCAATAGGCTCCAAATAATAATTCAAATGACTATGGAAAATATATAAGGGTTGGGTGGCACCATTTAACTATAAGGGAACCATACCCAGCCGTCAAATTGCTGATTTTACCAATGGGCGACCAATTTCACGGCTGGTCATCGTCTGTCATGGTTATCGTTATAGTTGAATGGTGCAACCCACCATTTAATACTAACCAGAAAATAATATTTGTGTCTTGTATTTTCCAGCATTCTCAAGAACCTACAAAGTTCAACAGTAATTCGTATGGAGGAGTTATAACTAACGGTAATTATCGCTTTCACTTTTAAGAAGGGTTATGTTTTTATTCCTATTATTAAACTATAGCCTGATTTTATGGGAAAATGGGCTTTAGACAACCAATATACAGGACTATACATTTGCTAATTCATTCTTTATGGGATGATAGAGTATTGAGAATTGGGTTTTATTGGGTGCATAGTTTAATTCTATTTTTAATGCTTTTGGCTGCAAAAGGGTTTATATAGAGGGAAATAGCTTATGATTAGCTTTTTAAGGGGAATTATAACAAAAATAATATACAAGTGGAAATATTAATATGATGCAAATACATTATATACCATGCCTTGTAGGAAGGGTTCTTAGAACGGCTACCGTCATATTTTTATGAAGTTTCACACGGTAAAATAAATCGAAACTCTGGCCTCCAGGTCTTAAAGATTCTAGCGAGGACATGAGAGTAACCCGTATAAACGTGGGTAAAGTGTAAGCTTCTGGCTAAGTAATAGTCGTGCGGATCGATCGATCATAAGGTTAAGCAACGCTTGTTGCGGTCGGTCCGTGGATGACCATCTTGTCACGACGAATTCTTCCGTGTTTCGGTAGGCACGATAAATTGGTGGGTCCGGCTGTCATTTGACCATATTTGGCAGTCGTTATGGTTAAGGGGTCTCTAGTTGCCCAAATCTGGGTTGAGGTCAGATAGGCAGACCCTAACATAGGAAAAGGCTAGGCAGATAAGATGGTAAGCGATATATTTATGTCTGGTAGCGAAACAGTCGAGGTCTTCCAGCCAGCCCGCCTTCCCGCGCCGCGCGTTCGGCGCAGACGCAGACAAGCTGTGAGTGCACAACATAGAGTATTTAGCACATGGAGTTTGAACTTGCTTATTAAAATATCATGTGTAAAAAATTGGGATTTTGTTACACTGTAAAATACATAATACTAACTGTTCTTCGTGGTTTCTCCTACGTCCCAGGAGAACTACTTCTCGGATCCGGACAAAATATAGCCTGTTACTCCGGGATAGTCCTTGCTTCACAATAGTGGAAAAAAATTTCACAAACAAAAAATGTTTCCTCTTTAATATTTGTGTAGAAAAATTATATTTTTATTTTTCTAGTAGATACATAATTTTCGTTGTTGATGATTTTTTTTTTAATACATATCACCAAACTAGTCTGTGTAAATTATTTAAACTAAGTTCAAAAACGGTCCATACCTTGCTATGTTCGATTGTTTTTTTTTAATCTCTTAACTTTCATAGCGAAAAATAAAAATTGCATATAAAACCCCAATGTTTATGTTTATGTAAAAACTCCATTTAGCTACTACTCTGTGTTCGTCATTGTGCTTGTACAGCTTTAATTAGGTTGTAACGAGTGTTTATTGAACCAAGTATATAAAAAATATATTATTTTAAAAATACACGATAATCTGTTATTTAGTGTCTCAAGGTGCTATTCTTTTAAGTAAGGAGCGTAAAATCTACGAACTCGTTTCAACCTTTTCGCCTCGTCTTCACACTTGCTTTGTATAATAAGCTATCATATTTGCACTATGTAATCATACGTACATACCAGATTATATCATAAAATTAAATATAAAAACATTGTAAACTCTTATGTACACTTGCCTCCAAACTAAAATGCCGATATCATAAAAATAAAATATGTAGGTAAATCATTATTTAAAATTTAAATTCAAAATGTAACACCAAACGTGTACTAATGCTTTAACTTGCAAATATCATTTCATTGTTTGCATAGCTTTGTAATTAAAACTATTGTGATAATAATTTGTTCAAATTGTAACTTAACCGAGGGTGTTTGACTTGTATTGATTCTTAAACCCAGCAGATTTTTTCTATTATGATTCCTTTTATTCTCTTGTATAACTTAACTAGCTTCTATCAGCGGTTTCACTCGCATCCCGGCAGAAAATAGTTGGCTATAACGTTCCTCAGTAAATGACTTGCCTGCAAAGATTCTTCAAATCGGACCAGTGATTCCTAAGATTAGCGCTTTCAAGCAAACGTCATCATCTTCTCGCCCTGTTCCCAATTTTATTTGGGGTCGGCGCAATATGTTTTCTGCTTCCATTTCTCCCTGTCACTCGTCATACTGACATTCACTCCTTTCTTACTCATGTCATCTTGCTTTGTTTGCTTTCAAGCAAACAAACAGACAAATAAATTCATCAGCTTTATTAATTATTGTCTAGATGTTAAACACCCTCATAAACTTTAAAGTTCTTTGTAAATAAATAATTAATTTAGCATAAAACAAAACATAGCACTTGCCTATAGAATGTTCATTTGTTTCAGTACAGAACGCACTTCTTTGAACAAAATGGATGGATGTAATGCCATCACAGGTGAGCAAACATTGTTTGTATTTACTGATAAAGTTTTATTTGAAAGAGAATAGCATTATTACCAGTTCAATGTACAATAAAATGTAATATTTCGGCAGTAAAATGGTATGCATTTTTATATCATTCTAAAAAAGCTTTAGCATTTTAATTTGTTTTCGAAATGATTCAAGGATAACATTTAAGGTTCTTCGTGTTTGGGAAAGCACGTTAAATAGGTGGCTGTGACTTTTATACCTTTGCCAGTTATTTAGAAGTCAGAATGTCTGACATCCGGTCTTTACAAAGGATATTCCTTATTATCATGTATTCCTATCGGATAGGCGCTCCATGTAAAATACTGGTACTCAGCTTCATCCAGTTAGTAATACTATAGTTATTATTTCTGTATATTCCGATTGTTACATGCATACTTTTAAAAATCAATTTTGTCTCTATTTAAATTTCAATAATATTAATAACTAATAGACATGTTATCTCGTTCCAGGATGATGCGCAGGCGCTGTTGAAATCACAAGGATGTTGTAATAGTTACATGAACATAGTATATGTATCAGCCGAACTAGCCACTACCGGTATTCAATTTATACTGTAAACGCGGTTCTTGAGTCGGTAGGTCGTGTTGCCTTGGTAATTTAAACACACGTTCAACACGTGTTTTAGAAAACTCTCCATACAAACACGCGTATGTCACGTGTTTAAGAAATTTTTGTAAGGAGAATTTTCTAAACCATGTGCTGAACGTGTGTTTATCTTTGTTGTAGTAAGACCCTTATTGTTTTACTAGCTGTTTCGTTCGGTTTTACCCGCGTCCCGGGGATTACTACTACTTCCCGTATCCGGATAAAATCCCGTGTTCCTGAGATTTTGTTAGGCTTACGTATTAATAGATAGAGCCTGTTTATGCGAGTTCTAAGAAATGGCGCAAGTTTTGTTAAATTTTCCTTGAATTTTGAATTTTCAAGGAAAATTTAACAAAATCTGTGATACATTATCTTTTCAACCGAGTTCCCATATAGGAGTACGTTATAAATTCGGGTGCTTTTTTTGGAGTTGCTAAAAACTATCATAGTGTTTCACCAGAAAATTAATTATTACAAAACTGGAATAAACTTGAATACTTGATGCTCTTTTTTGGAAATCTGTTCTTGAATATTCGTTATGTTGATTTCAGGTCAGTTAAAAAACAAAGCATAGTCAGACGAACTTATGAATACAGTCAAACTGTACTCGCGAGTTAGTTAGCAAAGAAGTAGATAGGTATTAGAAACTTATAATTACTGTGTATAACTCTAAAAACAAGAGAAGTCTATAAATTGAACAGTAGTGCCAATAATATTAAATAGCAATTCAAATTATGGCACTCAGTTACCACAAAATATATATTTAATTCAATTTTTAAAAAAAGTACTATTTTACGTTAAATTATCACACTGTTAATACGCACCAATGTTTTTGAATTATCAAGGTACACGATCTATCGATATCGATAAATACGCGATAGTTGTCTAAGCACGTTATTATGTCGATGGCAAATATATCGATGAATAAAAAGCTCGATTTTTATCTGCATATCGACATAATAGACCCCAGTGATGCGCTTATGAAGACTATTATTGTCGATTTTGGCGTTGTTTTAAGCTTTTGTCGGGTCCAGGGAATATTTTGTTTAATGTTTTCACGATGTTTTGTGATTTTTGTAAACCAGATTGCATGCCCAATATCTTTTACTTTTTATCGTAATAATTATTGCTCGATTTATTTATATTTAATTATTCATTTCATATTGAATCAGTTTCACTTTCTTCAAAAAATTACGTTAATTACAGAAGTTTAAAGTTATAGTTAATTTAAATAATAGTACTTTAAAATTTGATTTCTGATTTTCTCGAATATTTTAATTCCACACATCTCTGGGCCCACGTGCTAGACATTACAAGATGTTTAATTTTATTCATAAACTAAGTTTGTATAGAAACACACGTATTTTGTATAATAAAGCTATTAGTATTACGATAAATGTTTTAAACACCAACCATAAAGTACTGCTCCACTTTTTCAATTGTCGTTGGCATGTTGAAATAATGTAGAACGATAGATATTTTTTTGTGTAAGCAACACTGCGAACGACTTTTGAGTAACACAGTTTCAGTAAATACTATCCCTCACTTTCACAGGTTCCAGATAAAGTCCTGGATAGCTATCTGACGGATACTGCCATAGAAATGTTTTTACTTTTGTATGACAGTATTTCTCAGATAGATATCCATAACTTATCTGAAACCTGTGTTTCTGGCCGTATTTCTTCTATATACCTAAATATTTTGTTAAGAACTTCAAATTAGGATTGAGACGTTGTTGTCAATTGGTATTACTTCCTAGGCCTAAAATGTGAAATTACGCCAAAAACTTAAGATTAAAATCATGATTGTATTATTAATGATAATTGATTTGTTGTTAGTTATTTTCGCGGTTATTTTAACTGCATTTTAGTAGTTAACTGTCACATTTAACTGCTAGATGCACTAAATCAAGAGTTGTGGAGCAGTAAGATATTTTTACACAAACGCAGATGGAAATAATATGATATTTATGTATGTAGTTTTATTTTGTTTAAAATAAAACGTTAAAAACTTCTTTTGTGATTGAGTGAGTTGAAATCCTAAATTCCAAATTATGCCCAATGTAACAATTATGAATAAATATTTATAATGAATGTGTTTCTTTTAATTTTAACCCACACTTGTCCCGGTGATCTCGAATTCGAATATTTTAAAAGAAATTACAGTGGACAAATATGCAGAGCAGTGTCGGACTATCGAATTTGACGGATTAGCGTCATGGCACATTGTACCGGCACCGCTCCAACCCGGCAAATAACGTGTCATTTGAACATTAAATCGTATGACGTAAGGTTGATTTTAGAGTCACGCTGACTATCGGCCCTGATAGCTACGCGCGTACTTTGTCTGAACATTGTCCGCGCTGAGAGCTACGCGTTATTCAAAAACGCTTCCTAGAATTTCATACATTTTCGATTGTCGGCGCTGACGGTCAGCGCCCGGTAAGCGTGACTCTAAAATCAGCCTAAGATGTATTTCATAACGTCAAAACAAAAAAAGCCAACGGCGGGCTGTCAGCGCGCGGTTTCCTATCTAACAATATGAAATATCGTACGTCATACAATTTAATGTTAAAAAATGACACGTTATTTGCCGGGTTGGAGCGGTGCCGGTACAATGTGCCATGACCCTTAGGGTTGGACTACATCTGGCAGCACCGAATCGCCTTTTTTCTAGAGCACTGCCTAAGACAGGGGGTCTTATAGTCCGGATTTTTTTTACAAAAGAGTACCGTGAACTGTCAGTTTTCCGCGAACGAAGTCGCTGGCAGAAGCTAAAGTCTGTAATATTCAAAGTCATGTCGGATAACAGGGGGCGCCGGATTATCGGAGGTCCACTGTATGCAGGTCAGGTAGTAGAAATTACGGATGTATGTGCAATTGTAACTGTGTCTCTATAATAGTTACACAATCGCGTGTCGATTTTTAATGACGATTTTTTATTTTTTTTAATGAACATAATAAGGTCGCAACTTTTTCATAAAAATATATCCTCTTTTTGCATAATGTGACGTATTTTCCACTCTGGCGCCCCTGTACCTTTCTGGCGCCCTGTGCCCTAACAAACAAACTATTTGCTACTGTTACTTAATTTAACGCTATTTTGGATCCAAATAGTAGTACTGGCTGTTTTCTACGAGTTGACCCGTTATTTCAGATAAATTCTTGACACCCGGATGGCATATAATTTGTAGAAAAAAATAACGTATTGTGTTCTATTAGGTTTATTGGCAGGGGTCTCAGTTCTCAAAGAAAACAAAACGCGTGTGTATGAATATTTTTTTATTAATTTCACAAAAGTATTCATTAAAAGCCACAGTTTGAAGGCTTTTAAGCTGTCAAAGCGATGACTGTATATAACATTATCTTCCCGATCGTTTATATTCAACAGTGAGCTAGAAAACAGGAATTCACAAGCTATCTAATAAACTACATAAACGTTTATTTTTTATAGAAAATATTGACATACTTCATCCGATAAAAGGCCGTTGAAGCTTGCAATGTCACATGTATTGCGCGAAGTGGGGCTCATACAAGAACGACTGGATTTTGACCACTTGGGCAATCGTCCAATTGTTCCCATATGGGCGACCTCACTCTAAAATATTCATATATTTTTGTATAAATAATGACTTTTACTTAGCATTAGAGTGTGATAACACTATCTTTACGTATTATAGAACAGCTCAGTGTATCATTATATTTATATAAGTGTGAAGCGACACAGATTTTTTCTAATATTTGAAATATACTTTGAAGCTATTTTGTGATATTCTAAGTCGAATGCCTTAATTCTATTGAAAGAGAACGACCTTTGAATATGCTAATTTGCTGAAAGTTATTTGAAAGTCAGTGTCAAGTTCAAACATTTCGAATCATCTGTGAACCTACTAACCTTGTCTTGTCTAGCTATTACTCAAAGGTCATTCCCTTCCTTTTATAAACTATTAAGTTATCTATATATTTGTCGAAGTGTTACAGACACAAAAACACTTTTAATTAATAATACATTTCGAGTAACTTTGGAACTCATTTCACCTTCCATAGTTGAAATAGATACTGAATTCCTTTCCAACTTTGACCTTAAGTAAACTTCAACTGTGGTAAGGTCAAATTTAATTCAAAAATCTTTTTCATGGGTCCCAATTCCCTTTATCATGACGACTCTCCTTATGACATTTCTAATCTACTTAAGCTGCCAACGGCAACTCGTCAGCCATTTTGTTTTATTAGTTTATGCATGTAAAATGGCCGAATTTAGGTTTTGTTTTAATCTAATTTAAATATCAGCGGTTTGAATATTACGTATAAATATATAATATTATTGAAAGCTCAATGTGTTCCGAACACCCTTGTAACAATGAGGTTAGCGATTTGATGGGTTTTAAATCATATTCTGATGGTAATGTTGACCATCGCTCAATATTTAAAGTCTAGTTCTTAATTTCTTTGACAGTTGGACTGCTATATTACAATCAGAGTCCTTTGTCAAATTAATATCTTTAAGACACAACTAGTGGACTTTAAATTTGAGCCTCCAAAATGCGGAACTAAAGATATAATTTACGCCCAAAAAGCTTACATTATAATATAAATATTATAAATACTCAATGAGGTGATCATACAAAAAATATTTATCTTTAGCAATCGAAATTCTAAATACCTTAAAGCTTAAGCAAAAATAAACTCTTTATTTATACTCATAGGGTCCTATATTCGTTATTAACTCTACGAACCGAAGTTTTTGGAAACCATTGATGCCTTACTCTCTAGGTACATACCGTGCTCAACACCAATACTTTCCATACACACTGCCAATTAACATCTAACGTCAGGCTACGATTGACTAGCCCTCGCGTGCTGCAGCCGGCCAGCCCTGACCGAAAACTGTCCCAAACACTATCAATTAACTACCTTATTTTTACTCGCATTAAGTTTACAATTATTTACAAAGAACCTCCAACACCCCAAACTGAACCGTTACGAGTCTTACAATTAATTTTACACAAAAATCTATTTTTAACATCAATAGTGTTCTGTGAAATATTGTGTCACAGAATATAAATAGCGTTAAATTTACAAAAGCTTAACATACCTACTTCTATGGACTAGTAATTTATAAGGTAACCTTCAAGAGACCAACATTTTGGTAAATCCTAACGGTAATGTCAAATTAAAATGTAAAATTAACTCGACTCGTCGAATTTAATTTAACATTTCACTTTGAAAACACATCGATATATCAATACAAACAGCCCTAAAAATAGTGTTTGATATCGGACATCAGCATTTATCTAGTCTAAAACGTTATCCTAACAACTAGTTAATTTTATTTAATGTTTAAAAGTCACACAATGCTATTCTATGCAGTTTGTAGTACAAACTTATAGAAAATGCATTAACTTTGTAAACATCACGTAAAGTTATACAAATACATAACGTCTAACATCAAATCAAAACAGGCTTTTTACAGATCGAGGTAATACATAGGTTTATATTTCAACAGTTTTTAAGCAAGGAAGGGATAGGATTATAACGCTTAACGATTTTATTTTTAATTTAATTAATGTTTTAGTAATACATTATTTACGAGGAATTTTACACAGTCAACTTATGGCGAATATCGAAGTTTTAATGGAGGAAGCTAGCTTGCCTAATTTGCAATTTCAAGATGTCTGACATTAAAATTTAACACCGACTTACATGTAGCTACTCTAACATTAATTAAATTAGTATAATAACTCCATTCAATGTAGGTTTTGACATCTTGGTGAAAAGTCATTAAATTGACATGGGTGACCATGAACTCATATTTCAGGCATCAGGTTTTGAGACATTATCCTGCTTATATGAGCTCATGATCCCTTGTTATGTTAGTTTTTGTAGTGGAGTTTATATAAAGCACGTATCATAAGCAATTCATCAACAGTTTTATTTACAAAATTCAGTTTGAAAATGTTTTAAAACAACAGGGAAAATGACATTGTTGGTTACATTTCTTAACTAATAAAATACCTGTTTATTGCTATATTGCACGTAATTTATTTAAGTATATTTCCACTAAGTATGACGGCCTATTAGCATAAAAAAACTAATAGATATGTTCAATGCAGTCGAGATTGTATGAAATGTCAAATTCAAAGTCCAGATTGTCAAATGTTTATTTGACATTTAGTGACTTGGGTGTTTATCAATGTAATGTAAGCAAACTATGATGGCTAGTTCTCTAGTCAAGTTTCTCAGTCGACTTGCGTGATTTGTATCGTTTTAACGAGTACTTTGGTTAATACCTATTAATATCTTTGATAACAGGCGCTTAGTACCGCATTAAGACTGCGATTATGGCGACAATATGGCGTTTCGCGCTCATTCTTACTCTATGCCGCACGTTTTATCTGCCACTCACGGGTCCGGCCCTAAAAATTGTTCTGTATTTGATAAACGACGTCAATCCTAACAAATCTCATTTCCTCCAATCGGTAGGCACACTAGTATTGCTGAGAGAGCACTACTCAGTTAAAACGATACAGCGGCGGTGAGTGTGACGTCATGTAATGGCGGCTACTGCGCGTCGGCGGCAGCGCCGTCGCCTCCACCCGCCTCGCCGCACTCCTCCCGCCCCGGGGAATTGTCTATAAAGAATTAATCAATCAATCAATCAAAAAGCATTTATTCAAAGTAGGCTGAAAACAGCACTTTTTGAACGTCAAAAAAATTCAGAATACACTACATATTGTGCAGAATATGGATTGCTGGTCCTGTTGTTCCTAAAGATATGCAGGAGAAACAGTTAAGAATGCAGAGTGAGAAGGTAAGTGATTGTGAGAGGGCGAGTGAGTGAGTTTGAGAGTGAGTAAGTGGAGTGTTAATTTGAAAGTAAGTATGTTAGAGTAAGTTTGAGAAAAAATGAGCGTTTGTGTAGCGGACTTACCGTGTGAGTGCGGCTGGGCGGGCGGCGTTCAGGAGGCGCGGCGGCCGGTCAGCGACCCCACCAGCGACTTCAGCGCCGCGCCCAGCGACCCGCGCGCCGCCTCCCCCGTGCCGGCGCCCAGCGCCGACCCGCCGTGCGCGTCCAGGCACTTCTGGTAGCGCAGCTGGGGACAAGATTGCCAAGTTATAACTCTGATTTTCTGAAATTACCTTCTATACAGGGTGTAATGAAATGGGGGTGTACATTAGAAGGGAGGTCAATGTACTCGTAAAAGATTTCAGAGATCTTACCGCCTTTTTGTATGGAATAGCTTGGACACCAATGACTGATTAAAGATTAAGGAAAACATCTCGAGAAACCTGGGCTATAAAGCCTGAAATCACCAAGGCTTCTCTGTGTGAGAGCCGGCCTATGCCCTACAGTTGGACGACATAAAGGCTGATGATAATGACAATACCTTGCAAGCCGCTTCGATAGTCTTGCAGAGCGCGCCGGAGGAGGGCTCGGCGTGGAAGGCGTGCGCCACGAACAGGTCCTGCGCCGTGTGCACGATGAACGCGCAGCGCCGCACGTCGCGGCCGATGCCCAGGAACGACAGGTAGCGGACGCGGCATTCCACTATCGGTGTTGTCTCCTGAAATTGTGGAAAGAAGTGGTTGTAGTACTGGCGACTGCATTAAAATTCATGAATTTCTATTCCCGAGAGTTGCTATATATACTGGATCGGTTTTGGTAAATCTAACAAAAGCTGTTCGGTATGTGGTTTTTGGTTGTTGCAAATAAATACCGTAAAATGGAATTTACAAAATTCTGACACGAGGGCTTATCAGATCCAGCGAGGCCCACTAGGGCCAGAGCCTATCGGAGCTGCGGGTTGTTCGAAAGAGTTACCGTGGCCCAGGCACACAAAGAGCTCCCAAAGGAACACGGTAGTCAGTAAAAGTCTAACACTCCCTCACGCTGTCACCCCCAGCGGTAGGGGTCATCCGCTGATTTCCCATCGATAAAAAAAGGCTTGTCGGGTGACCCACAGCCAAGCAATTACATTTGAGGGCAACCTACACCTACAGAACAAATAACACTCACCCCTTCATCAGTGATAGTGATCATGGAAGGAGCGACTGCGACGGCGACGGGGCGCCAGGCGGAGGGCGGGCGCGCGGCCGCGAGGCGCTCCAGCGCGTCGTTCAGCACGCGCATGCCCGTCGCGCGCGGAACCTCCGCGCTGCCCAGGTACAGGGCACGCACTGTCTTGCGAGGCTCTTCCATCGGGGTGGGGAATGCTGCCCCCACTAGCAACAAAAAAATATAATTAAATGTCTGAAATAATCAAATCCTTTAAAAATTTGATTATTGTGATTGTTTCCATTTTTATGATTTGAGATCTTAAATACGACCACTTATCCGGCCTTCAGCAAAAAATCTATCACCAAGCCGTATTTTATGAGCTGTATGATCAATGCGATAAAGAAAACACTACAGTTTTTATATGATTTGGACTGTAAGTAATTTAAGTATAATAATAACAATAGCGTCCTAGCCGATTGTCTGCCACGGCGGCTGTTCTCATATAAGGAGATCAGCCAGCTGCGCAGGACATATTATAGTGCACAAGCATTTGCGCAGACACAGGTGCACTCCCTATTCCCTCACTCTCATAACCCGATGGGACG
>NWSH02000613.1:2711097-2726346 GCA_002382865.2 Heliothis virescens | reverse complement strand
CTGGCCCAGCGCACACAAACGAGCTCCCAAAGGCAACTACGCGCTGTCTCAGTAAAAGTCTAAACTGCAGCCTCACGCTGCACCTCCCAGCGGATAGGGGTCCATCCGCTCGATTTCCCATCGATAAAAAAAGGCTGTCGGAGTGACCCCACAGCCAAGCCATTACATTTGATGGGCAACTTACACCTGACACGAACAAATAACATTCTCACCCTTCATCAGTGATTATGTGATCATCGGAAGGACCGACTGCGAGAAGCGAACGAGGGCGCCAGGCGGAGGGCGGCGGCGGTCCGCGAGAACGTCACAGCGCGTCGTTCAAGCACGCGCATGCCGTGGCGCGCCGGAACCTCCGCGCTGCCAGGTAACAGGGCACCCACTGCTCTTTAGGCGAGGCTCATTCCCGGGTGGGGAATGCTGCCCCATAGCCAACAAAAAAATATAATTCAAATGGTCTGCAAATATAACACCTCCTATTAAAATTTGATTTTGTGATTGTTCCTTTTTATGATTTGAGAATTAAAACCAATCACTTAATCCGGAGCTTCAGCCAAAATCTATCACCAGCGTATTTTATGAGCTGTTGATCATGCGAATAAAGACAATACAGTTTTTAATATCGATTTGGACTGTAAGTAATTTGTATATAATACAATAGTCTAAGCGATGTCTGCCAGCCGATTATCGGCCACGGCGGCTGTTCTCATATAAGGAGATCAGCCAGCTGCGCAGGACATATTATAGTGCACAAGCATTTGCGCAGACACAGGTGCACTCCCTATTCCCTCACTCTCATAACCCGATGGGACGGCAGTCCGACACGACCGGAGAGAGATCAGGCGCAGGACCGACATTAACGTGCTCTCCGATGCACGGGTGAATCAATCACCAACTTCCAACTCCGGGCTGCTTTGTGAAAGTTTCTAAAACCCACAAAGCGAATTCGGCCCGTCCCGGGAATCGAACCCGAGACCTCGCACAGCAGTCAGCTATGCGAACACTAGACCAACGAGGTAGTTAATAAATTTAAGTATACCGACGATACGTATGAAAAGTGCAATTTCAATTAGTTTTAACAGCTTACCAGAAAGCGGTCTGGGACGCCTAGTAGCTGGTAAATCTGTGGGACGGGGCGGAGGCTGCAGGGAACGTTCAATCATGATACGCTTGCAGATATCCCGCAGAGCATTAGCGATGCTCCGCGCTGGCGCCTCACAACGGAACACGTGGCACATATGCTTGCGAGTCGCGCGGTCCCGGGCCACATATGCGAAGTCCCTGAACAAAACAAAAAAAAACTCCAGAAGCATGAACACGGATAGCGTATAAAAGCGTGCAATGATGGGCGCCCAAACGGGAACTTGTAGAACGAGGGCGCCAGAAAAAAACAAATTGACGTTAGTTGTATTTCGTCAGTTTGTCGGCAATGGCGAATGACAGCGTGAAATGACGTCACTAAAGACAGTTTTAGTGATACTAAAGCCAAAATAACAATGTGAAAGCTAATGTATTTACAAAAACTATAGAGAAACAAAAAGGCCTCTTAAATTACCTACTCTAATAACTTCATATTTCACCTAAAAAGGCAGACAATTGTCTACTGAACTAAAAACGCTAATCAACAACCTTTTATTTAACAAAACCTTCAGAAAACCAATGCAAAATCACACTAAAAATTTAGTTTTAAAAACCCGAAATTCTTCAGTATTTACCTTTCACTATTTCCCAGAAAGCAAAGACAGAAAACAGGGTCATTATTTAATATTTTTTGAACTAAATTAGTATAAGTGACTATAAGGGTGGTTACTCACCGTCCATTGTCCCGTCCGACTCCCCACACTCGTATAGTGTGTATGGGCTGTGTGTGAAGCGTGTTCAGGCTCTCTGGGTCGATCAGCTTGAGGGCCCCATCGTCTAAGTCCATGAACAGATCTTTGCCCTGTGAGAGAAGAAGTAGAATTAGTATAGATTAGGAGTATGTCGTAATAAAATTAATATTTGTTGAAGAATTCACGCCTCAGGACATGAGATAAGTCCCTGAACAAATATTATGGGAAAAATTCAACAAAAATCCATTTACACGTATAAATAATAATTAAACCTCCTTAAAATTAAAACTATAATAAATAACCTCTAACGGCCGTTCCCAATATTCCATCTATCTGTTGTTTTACTTACTAGAGATAGGAATTTGACATTACATGTATGGGTCTTATGTCAAAATTCTGTCTTTGGTAACCCAATCAACAGATAATTAGAATGTTGGAAACGATCGTAAGACGCCAGCCTTGGTATTTTAAGAAGGAGTAATGGAAAAAAAACTCGCGAGTAGCAAATAAATAGTATTTTCAAAAACTCCCTGACAGTTAACTCACATCGCCCCAGCGGCCGACTTGGTCCAGTAGGTCATTCCGGCCCAGGCTCAGGTCCACGATGCACTTGTTGACGGCCCTGCTGGACCGCTCCGGAGTCAGGTCAGACTCTGAGATCTCCACCCATCCGAGAGAGCGCACGAAGAACCTCACTGCACGACCGTTATCTGGCTCTGGACGGGCGGGGAAGCTGCGACGTCTGGGTGAAGAAAAAATAATTGTTGTACTTAAGTACAATAAGTAACAATTAATTGTTGCCTGCTTAGTTAGTGTACTTCTGCAACGCAAAAAAAATCTTGCAGGGTCCGCTAGGGCCAAAGCTTGCCGGGACTACGGGATTGTTCGATAGTTACCGCGGCCCAGGCACACAAAGGGCTCAAGAAGGAACACGGTGGGTTTTAGTCAGTAAAAGTCTGATATTCCCTCACGCATGGTGGGTTATCTGGTAATGTCCCATCGATAAAAAAGGTAAATATAAATACTTCGTAACTGCTCAGTTTGGGAATTGCATTCAAATCCTATGATCAACAGTCACGTCTACATCAAGAACTAACAATAAATTGACAAAAATCTGCCAAAAACCTGCAGTAAACCCGTTCGAAGTAATCAAGGGTCTCCCCACAATAAAACACCCAGACAGCTGAACGCAACTCACTTGTAAGACATCTCCTCTTTCCGTTTCCTCTCAGCCTCCTGCCCATCATGGTCCAGGGCTCCACTGGTGGTACTCCTGGTGACGGAGCTGGTCATCATACTGCCCTCATACTTGCTCACTTCGGATAGGTTCGAGCAGTCCCTGACCATGGAGATGCGGGACTCCTTCGCCTCCACTGGCGGCATTTTGGGGATCTCCCTCTGAATGGTTCCACTCTTTATGTGCCAGTAGTAGGGTCCGTCGTTATCTGGTGAAGAAATGTGGTGATTAAGAGACAAGTAATATCACTGAAGCTGGTTCTTCAAGAAAAGATGATCACGTAAGATGAGGATGGCATACCTACGTTAATAAAAGCTATTATCAAGACGTGAAAATTATTGAAAAAATTACATTCTAGTTGCGGACCTCCATTTTAGGAAATAGGTTAATGATTATGATGATAAGGTGGGTTCAATTTAGAAATATTGTTCTGTATTCATCAGGAACAATAGTCATCATAGTATGGAAAGCCACATTGATGGAAACCGCGAAATAGAGGTAGTTTTTCATTTCGAGTTAGCAACAAAGCAAAACCACAGTTGTCTGAACGAACTGTTTATGCTTTAAACATTACCCTACTTTAGTTTAGAATTCCATGTCGATAACTGTGACAAACATTCATACCAGTCTTACTTATTATAGCGGAATAACTTAATGTTGACTGTATGTAAGTACCTATATTCTTACAGTCTTGTGGATGTTTCCTTAGAAACCTGTCGTTGTAAAACTGTATGGGTAGGTATATTTTCTGATTTCATTACAGTTACTTTTTTAAAGCAGGTGAATTCTAATTGTTATACTAACTAATTGTTATTATTAAATAGAATAATAGCCGTACTATGAGTTATTTGCATGCGTGCAACATTCTCTTCTATGTTATTACTACATAATCAAGAAAAAAGTTAGGCAGCTACTAACTAAATATTTTACTGACGATGATATAGATTCTCTACTTTTAAGCCTGTGTGGGACAGTAAACGGGCTGATTAACCCATTCACTGTCCATAAAGTAGACACAATAGTTAAACACACATATGATTCATGGGTCAGAGAAAGTGTTAAGAATTATTTTGAAAGCTATAGCCAAGAAAAGTACACTTTTAAATACCCGTGCAAAAAACCCAAGCATTATCCAATCAAAACTTGCAACACCAGAACCCCAAAATCAAAAAGCACATACATATCCTACGAGTACCTTCGTGTTTCTCCCACCCTGGGGGCAGCTGGGGCTCTTTCTTCGGCCGCAACTTGACGGGTATGGCGTACAAGTCGTCGTTCGGCCCCTCAGCCGAGTGTGGCACGGGGGCCGAGTGACTCTTCTCCGAATCTTCGCGGTCGGCCCGCTCCTTCTCCGGCGGGGGAGATTCTTCGCCGCCATTTTGGGGCGGTGTGATTAGACCGCTCTTGTCACTGGGGAAGAAAAATGGGATAGTAAGATAATTTTGATGATTTTTAAGTTTTGTTTTTCGTCGTTTTAGAGTGAAAACCTCGGAAAAGCTATTTGTACTATGTATTTTTCAGTTAATTTTTAGGAAGAAATTCTGAAAGTTGTCACTGTAAAAAGATATCTTAAATAGCTAACAGTTATTTAACATCTACTTAATTTTTATTTAACTAATGACAAACTTCACAGACATAAGACAACTTTCAGGATTTCAGGATAAAAGGGCTAGGAAGAAAGTGTGATTAATGAAATCACACTATTTCTTCCTAGTCTATTTATTCTACTGCGTATAATGCTTAAAATACAGATTCTCGAATCAAAAAATCCGCAAAAACCTGACCCAATTAACTAATTACAACAACAAGAACTTTGGACTTCTCAAAGACATTACAAACGACATTGAGGTTAATTTTCAAGATCACGTTTTAATTTTATTTTATAAAGTCAGTACTAAACACATGCGATTTTGTTCACGGACACAAATACCAACTTCCACTTAGGATAACTATCCCCTTGACACAGTTTGTTTATGAGAATGAATCACTTAGAATGAGTTACTTAAATGTAGGTTTATCACGTGAAAATATCCTTATTTACGTAGGTTAAAACCACATATTACTTTGTGGTAAGTTAATAGATGTTTGGATAAGGGCTCGCACAGTACTTAAACTACTTACTCGATAAACATATTTAGCACAAAAACAAGCCAATATACATATTAAGTACATCAATTTAAAATAGACATTGCTAAAATCTTAAAAAGTAGTTTTTAAATGCGTGAATTAGTACCTAAGCAAGAGTTCATTGTCGATTTATAAGTATCTACTTATTGCCAACAGTTGCAGGTCAAATCTCTTAGTTTCGTCAATAACTTCATACAATGTACCTCCTGTCGAGCTCTTCAAATAAGCTATTTATCAAAGATTTCTACCACTTCATAATAATTGCGTTCAGACCACGACCGGAGATCCAAGGAGCCACTATCTCATCAACAACTCCACTTTTCCTAACTATGTTGGGGCCGGGTTCCAGACGACATGATAGACGGATGGGTGACCATCGTTGCTTAACCATTATGATGGATCGAACCGCTCGACTGTTACTCAGCCACGAGCATTAAAAACACACAAATGAATGTCACACGCATCTTCAGTCTCCTCACCGCAGTCTATCACAGGCTTAATTATCTACCTACATGTTAAATCCGTCAGTGCAGCTAGTCAGGTTAGTACATTGTTTATGAGTTAGTTAGTAAAAAATAAACAAAGCGTTTTACGTGACTGCGCCGAGTGCGTCACTCGCTTTATTACTTTATATGAATCACGGTAGTTGGTGTTAGTGGTGAGAGTAGCGGGCAGCGGAGCAATTTTAAACTGTTGAAGAATTAAAAATGTGTCTTGATTTAAACTTTATGTGACGTGTAGAAATGAGCAATTTAATATGTCACAAAACATCTAATGGAACGAAAAAAAAAGCCTACAAAACTAGCCACAACCGAATTGAGGAGCTCCTCTTATTTATTTGAAGAAGGTAAAGCTACTTTATGGTGTGTAAAAAAATTGCTAAGGTCTTAGAATTTTGACAAATTAATAGCTACTCACGAGTATTCATATATTTTTTAGGCTAATGCTTTGTGAGTCACTGGTATTTTTTTAACGCTCTCCCATAAGCATAATTCTATGTATCACTGATGCATAGATATTGAACCTAACAACCCCGCTCCCACTACATCTTATGACTAAACCCTCCACCTAACCGCAAGGCCGCCGTGGCGAGCACGTACAATTACCTGATCATATTTACTGACCGAGCACAAACTGTGTTCAACTAGAACTAGTGCCGTGACCAACTACTGTGATAAACTTGTTAAAATATAACTTTACTAAGGTACAACTACAATGTCGAGAGTTACACGAGGCGAGTTGCATCTCTTTTGCTTACCAGAGATAGGAATTTGACATTACTTGTATGGGGCTAATGTCAAAATTCTATCACTAGTAAGCAAATCCAGAGATAGACAGAATATTGATTTCCGCAGTAAACTTGCGTATTGGATGGATAAATCTTTCGGTACTAAGAACCATTTACAGAGGTTCCAGATAAAGTTCTAGATAGCTATCTGACAGGTAATGCCATACAAAATTAGTCAAAATTAAGAACATTTATTTCATTTGTGTCATAGAAAAGAACCTGTGAAACTGGCCGTCAATATAAAAAAGAGGAAACACTGTGTTTGTATGTTTGTATCCCGAAAGCTCCAAAAACTACTGAACCAATTTTAAAAAATCTTCCTCCGTTGGTAAGTTAAACCATCCCCAAGTACTTAACATAAGCTATCCTTTATCCAGACACGGCAAGAAGTTCCCCAGATACACAGGTAAAACCCTGAAAAAACAGCTAGTTAACCACTTAACTATGATAACACTATCACTTAGCTTTCTCACTAAATAAAACACACACAAACCGTATATGAAAATATCTCCTTTTCCTGACGATCATTTTCAATACTTATAACCATTGAATCTTCAGTTAAAAGTTAACTTATCGAAGGTAAACTGTGTTTAACTACACGCGAAACACGGCCACTTCGTGAAACAATAATATCAAAACTGTGTGAGCGAGTTTTTAGTGATCCTTAGGAAAATAATGAAGAACCAATTTAATTAATTAGGCTGACTATATTTTTGCACCTATATACGGTTATAAAAACGTAGTGACTAAGTACTACTAAGTACTAATTAGTACAACTAAGATTTTGAAACAAAAGCTTCCGCGTTATTTTTTTCAGTCTATTCACGATAAACTCAAAAACTACAGAACAGATTTTCATGCAGTTTTAGTGAGAAGTTGAAATTGGTGTACATAGGTTTGCAATTTTGCTATATTATTTTAAGTACCTATATCATCTTAAGTACCTATGCAATTGTATCAGTCAATCAATTTTAACTCTAGCATATTCCACCCAAGTCTCGAGAAAACTATTTTCCGGTGGTTACAGCCTTTCTAAGGCCTAGAGCCTACTTATATATATTGATATATACGTTGGTACAATTTAAATCAGTCCTTTAGTTTTGGCGTTAAATCGCAACAAAGAGACAGAGTTACTATCGCATTTTAGTATCCTCCTCCGCAATCCTTATTAAGGATTGGTTTTGTGTACTCATACAAAAGCCAATATTATGTATCTAGACATTATGATTTTTTTCATGTTTGACATAGTTTTCCCTATTCATAAAAGGAGTTTGGGTGCAACAGACAGTTTAAAAAAATTACCCATAAAAAGAATTAAGCTAGTTGTCCAATTTCAGATCACATAACACACAATCCAACTCGCGCTTGTCAAGATTTTTTTGTAATAATGCCTACAGTAAAAACGCAATTAATATCAAGTCGGTTTGAGACGTAACATTATAATGATTACCAATTAACTGGAATCGGGTTTCGGCAGTTACACAGTGGTGCAACCTCTTAATAAAAACTGTTGAAAATATGATTTTTTGTTCAAGTTTTTTTGCCTTTTTTTTCATTGGTTTTGCGATTAATTGAATTTTTGGCGACGCATGGCCGGTTCCTTTGTCCTGAAATTTACCGTTTTATTAAGCAATTAAAGATTGTGTAAGTAAAACGAGCAAAACGAGGCAGTGTAAAGTAATGCGAAACTGTTAAACCTGTTTTTAAAACACTACAAATTAAATAATATTAATTATCGAAAGGCTCGATGACTTTTGTCATTGTTTTTATAAGCAGTGGCTTTAATTAAGTTTTCTATTATTTTTTAGAGGGGTATCATAAATTTGCCCATAGTGTCATTGTGTGTCTGCATATGGCACCGTAACTGTTAAACGGATAAACCGATTTGGATGGTTTTTAAATGATAGTTTTTTGCTCTATTTCTGTATCTGTATACAAACGAATTGTATCGTTATAAGATGTGTAGAAATAGTTTATTGAAGTAAGAAGTCTACCTAGCTACTTAAAAGTACCTTCTACAAAGGAATGCCCAGACAGACCTTTTGAACCGTTCCAATTCTATTTCAGTACACACTTCTAACTTTCAGTCTAAGGCTAGACAGACAGACCATAATTAGATATTTTTTTGTCGCTACTCTCTCACCCACGATACAAAAAGATAAACTTGTACACGAAGGTCACGAAAGGCGATGGTTTTAATTAATTTAACTATGGAATCAGGTGTTTCTATAATACCTATATACCTATCTATTTGTTGTAGAAGGCAAGCTTTGGTTTTGTAGGTTATTGACGTTAACATTTTTAATGCACAAATGTGTCTGTCTTTCTATCACGTTGACTTGAAAGCCAAAATTACTGAACTTGACAAAGGAGAAACCTAATTCTGGACCTGAAAACCAATTTTGGCGTTACACGAATGAAACATGTACCAAAATAATCGTCTATTTTTCGTAATTAAGCTATTTAAAACTTATCCTTATTAGCAATGGCCAAGTATCGAAAATAATTAGAATTCTGTACATAAAATTCTAGGCCACGAAACCCAACGCGGCAACGCCATCTAGATATACAAAAGACAACATGTACTGAGAACATTGATCACAAACATAACCTAAAATATAACTCTGTCTGATTTTACCAATTTGGCCATTGCTGGGAGACGTGATACTCAGGCTCTTAAAACCTTCCTAAATACTCTAACTTATGGCCAAATTCCAGCCCTGTAACGCCAGGCCCAAGTTTGTATGGATTTTAAGTTTCTCCTTTATATGGGTGCCTTCTATACTCAATAGCGCTAGAAAGGACATTGGCTACTTTTTAAGTACCTGTATGTGGTTCCCTCGAGACGCGGAGAATAGTTCTAATATTTTCGATGAATAATATAACTATGGTATTTTTAATAACTAATAACAGCCTTCTGATTTTATTTTTTCAAAGAATAAATAGAATTAAAAGAAAAATATTGTTGAAATACCTTGTTTTTGTCGGCGAAGCGGCCTCGTCTTCGACTCTGAAAGTAAAGAAAAACAGCGTTAATTAAATTTAAATTAAGATTCCTTCATTTACCAAGCCCTAGATTTTAATAAAGGTTTGTTTAGAAAAAGTGCTGGCACCGATTTAATAAAACAATAGATTTTTTCATCAAGAAAATATTTAATTAGCTGCTGTTGTATCCAGAAGAAAATAATTTTGAAAAACGCGTAGTTATTATTTTAATAAATTTTGATAAGGCTTTATTAAGGTTTTGAAGAACAAAATATATTTTTGAGGTGGTTGATATATTGGCCTAAGTAAATAAGCTTTGATTGATTATTGATATCAGTTAATTAAAATAAAACCTACTTCATAATTAATGCGACATTTTGTAAGAATGTATGTATGTTTGTTGCATTTTCACGCAAAAAATATTGTATGGATTTGGTAAAACTTGGCAGTAATACAGCTTATATATTAGAATAACACATAGTTCCCTCGGGAAACGGGTAAAACCTCTGGCTGGAAGCTAGTAAAATTCAAATATGAGAACAGTTTTCTACTACAGAATAAAATCGTGTAAAATAAGCCTAATTTACAAGTACGTAACCACTAAAAAAAGATCGGCCAAGAACTTAGGCCCATTAACGCATCCAATGGCCTATTTGAGCCTCCTAACTTAGTATTGGGGGACGCGGATTGAGTGCGAACTGCCAAGTTTCCCCCAAGTCCCCCAACTTGGGGAATATGCGGCAATAACGTGGCTTGTTTAAAGTACAAATAACTTGGCGTTGAACTTTGAATAATGTTTTGTTTTTGTATTGAAAGAATATTTTTGTTGTTTTTATTTGATATGGGGGGAGTGATTGATTGTGGTAATTTATGATGGAGTGTTTTAACGTTATTTTAAACGAGCTGATTCCCGCGTTTTTATTCGCGTATTGGTTGTTACAACTCACGTCAGAGACCACTAGGGAAATTCTCAAATCTACCTGCAGCTCCCTCAATCAAGAAGAAGAAGAAGACCAGCGTCCCGAGCGACTTACTCCGCGCAGCCGCATCAAAAATACATTAGGTATAGTATAACTACTTTTTCCATTAAAAATATGTTTTTTTACACGACTTAAAAGGATCAATGATTGCCTAAATAATACGTAATCGAAAATATCATCCATCACACCTACTCAATAACATAAGAATTTTAAATTGACATTTCAATTATATCTTAATCGAATCATTAAAACAATACACCAAACAGATAATTCCAAGACATAATACATCTTACAATAGGCATGACTAAAAAAAACAAATTAGTCCGTCTTTTAGATGATAAAAAAATATTTCATAGGTACGTATTTTTTCGTTTTTCATCTAAACAAAAAGTTACGAAGCTACAGACCGTTGAAATTGCGCGTAACGTCACGCCTATGTACGATTTTTAGGGTTCCGTAGCCGAATGGCAAAAAACGGAACCCTTATAGATTCGTCATGTCTGTCTGTCTGTCTGTCTATCTGTCTGTCCGTCCGTCCGTATGTCACAGCCACTTTATTCCGAAACTATTAGGACTACACAGTTAAAACTTGGTAGGTAGATGTATTTCATTGACCGCTTTACGATTTTTATGAAAAAATAAAAAATAATAATATTAGAGGGGGGCTCCCCATACATGGAACTGAAACTAAAAAAAAAATTTTTCATCTAACCTATACTTGTGGGGTGTCTATAGATAGGTCTTTAAAAATGAGATTGAGGTTTCTAAAACCATTTTTTCCTAAAGTCAATCATTTTAGAGTAAGACATTCCCAAAGTGCCAAAATGTGTGTCCCCCCCCCTGTAATTTCTAAACTACCAAAGTGAAAAATCTGAAAAAAATATATGTTATAGATCTCAATAAAAACTACTAACCAAAATTGGTTTGAACAAGATACAGTTAGTGGTTTTTGAGATATAGCTCTTTTTCAGTAACCGCAAATTATAACTTTGTTATTCATATATTTGTGTTTTGGCTAATTGTAGGTAATAAGTACGTTTATTTTTCATAGATATTGGAACGGAACCCTTCGTGTGCGAGTCCGACTCGCACTTGACCGGTTTTTAAATAGGCGTGACGTCAGGACCCCCCACTCCTGAACTTTAATACTTATTATCTTTGTTTTTATTGATAGATTTTTAAAAACAAAAAGTATGTGTCAAATATCTTGCGATAATCTAAATTACGGACTAAATGTATTTGCTAATTTTTTACCCTGTCGTCATGCCAATTCAAGTTAGTAAGAGCATCGAATGCAGACAGACAGACAGACAATGTACGTACATACATACTAAGACGTAAAAAGTGACGACTTCTGTCGGTCTCAGGAGAATTGCAGCAAACGACGATGCACTTTGCATATTGTGTACCAGGATAACATCACTGCTGAGAGCTATGGTGGAAACTTTATGGGACCATATAGACTTATGGACATAGATGTAAGTAGTACCTATAGTATTGTGAGATGTAGAAGGCGTAATCGTTGCATTTAATAATGTGAATGGAATTAGAAATAGATTTTTATTGAAACTGTCTTTAGGTTAGACATTTTCGTGTCCTTTGATTGCTTAAAAAAGTAAACGAAAGTGTCATTTGTAACTATGTTATATTTGTTACTGTGTAACTATGTTGGGGTCGGCTTCCAGTCTAACTGGATGAAGTTCCAGTATTTTACATGGACCGACTGTCTGTCTGATTTAGTAATCAATCAATAATGAAAAAAAGTACTTATAATATGAACAACATACAACTAGCTTCTGCTAGCGGCTTCGGCCGCTTCCCGAGGGAACTATTTCCCGTACCCGGATAAAATACTGGTTTAGGCGTGAAAGCGTAACAGACAGACAGACAGAGTTACTTTCGCATTTATAATATTAGTTTGGATTTAATATTTTAGTTAGACAATATTCCGTGTTTCGGAAGGCACGATACTGTTGTGGTGCCGCTGTCATTTGAACATCTTTGGCAGTCGTTACGGGTAGTCAAAGCCAGAAAGTCTGACAACCAGTCTTACCAAGGGTGCCAGGTTGCCCAGGTAACTGGGTTGTGGAGGTCAGACAGACAGTCGCCTCCATGTAAAACACTGGTTCTCAGCTGCATCCGGTTAGACTGGAAGCCGACCCCAACGTAGTTGGGAAAAGGCTAGGCAGATGATGAGTTAGGCAATATTGCAAACGGATTTAGTATAAAAAAATAAGAACTACTATAAGAATACTAGTTCTGAAGGTCTGATAAAAGTCACAACGCTTGCAAGAGACATTTGAATGTTAATACCCACGCGAACCGCGCTCATTGTGCATTCGGCAAACAAATGCAATGCGATGCTACTTTACTAAACAGATTTTTTAAAGTGCACACGAAATATTTGAATATTTTACAAGCACTGACCTACACATTGCTATCACTATATAGAAAACTGGTTAAGTAGTTATAGTAATTTTCCACGACATTTTTTAGCAGGACTGTTAATGTATTCACTTTTGCCAATATAATCTTCTTCTTCTTTGCGAGTCGATGGCAATCAGTCTCAAATTTTTGAGGCCCAGTAGTTCGCCACGCGCACAGCATTATCAGTGGCGGCATATAGATCTTTTACTGTGCACGAGTTAGGGCATATTGGGCAGCACAGAAGGTGCCGCATGGTTTGTGGTGCGGCACCGCAACCGCATCTGTTGTCGTCAGTGTAGCCCCACCTAGATAGGTTGTCCTTGCATCTGCCGACCTGTGTACGTAGTCTATTGAGAGACTTCCATACAGGCCACGCTAAATCATGACCCGATGGGAGTCGTTCGACAGGTGGAAGAAAGTCAGGCAGAGCAAGTTCTTCCCATCTTTTGACTCGGGACTTTGGGGCATCATCCACGGGGGCGACACGAGCGAGAAAACTGTTCCTGCTTTTTAGGCGGCTTCGCGGCGGTCTCGCAGCATACAACGGGTGTCTGTGGTGCATGAAAGGAGCTTCCCCGTGTGGCGTATCATAATCTTCCCTATACGCCCGGCGCACCCTAGGCAACCTGCGAGGACAGCGAGCCGGTAACGCAGGTTGGCTGATCCTTTCACCACGATGGCAACACCAAACACCAATATAATGAACTTGCATTCTATCCACCTTCAATGCTGAATAGTAATAAAATAAACACATCTGTTCTGTGTTATAAGAGGAATCTGTTATTTTGCACCCTCGAGGCTTCGAAACTACTGAACCGATTCAACAATACTTTCACTGATGGGAAGCTACAAATTCCTTTCTTCAATATCCTTTTTTTTTAAAAAAAGGGAAATCATCAGTATGACCTGAGGGTGTGGGTGACAGCGGAAGGGAGTGTCAGACTTTTACTGACTAAAACCCACCGTGTTCGGGAGCCCTTTGTGTGTGTTCTTCAATATACTGGCTTTAGGGTAGAAACAAATTAATAAACAAACAAAAGAATAAATCCTCTTTATTTCTAACTAGACATTATATCTAGACAACCACTGCTTACTCAATATCAGTAACTGCATTCAGATTTCCTCTCCCATACCAATTCCTAAACCTTTCTATTCCTACAAAGAAAAATTCTTACATACAATTCCACAAAGAAAAATGCAAACTATTAAAAACCAAGTCGTAAAAAATCTATGAGGAATGTTTTCACTTTCTTAAAACTGTTCTATTAATTGAAATAGTTGCGTGAAGGTATTTTAATTAGTATCCAAGAATAGTTAGCGAATTGATACAGATAATTATCTGTAGCCATTGTTATAATCTACCCTTGGTAGAACAATACTTGATCACTAGTCTGGGAATTTCGTAATTTGTCTAAGTATCGGTGTGAATAAACTGGATTTAGGGTTTAATTGAGTGGTTATGTAATTTTTGTTAATGACAAGTGAAAAATATTTGTCCACTGTCCACAAAATAGTTGCAACCTATATGTTCCTTAACTAATTGTCTTCCACGGCTTCACTCGTGTCCTGTAGAGCGGACTTACTTACTTTTTCTTAGTGACCACTAAGAAAAAGCCATTTTACCTTTAACTTTGGAGTTATTATTAGGTATTAAATAAAACAGTATAACGGTAATGCTATCCCAGATTTGCAATTTATTTAATGTGGTTTATTTACATATATTTACAACATACTTACACTATTACAAAAAAAAAAAACTTAAACTAAGAACTAAAAACTAAAAAGCGTCAAAAAATTCCTCCCCATCGCTGTCGACTGGGAGCGTGCCCAAAAGGCTGGCAGCATTGCCACGCTGGATGGCAATGCTTAATCTTTGACCTAGGTAATAGCCAGCCTTTTGGTCACGGGTAGCGTCAACCAGCCGCCTAGATAGTTCTTTGAAAATAGTGTGGGCATTCGGACCCCACGACCCGAGGGTTTCAACCCCAAACGGTTCGAAAATATAGTTGCCAACAAGGCCACTATATTTTCGCCGCTTGAGGTTCTCCGCAGCCGCAGCGGCAGCAGCAGCACAACACGCAGAACTTGCAAGATGGGATGGCGCAAGAGTATCGACGCAGGTTGCGTCCCACACTAAAGGCCTACCCATCTTCCAAGGGAATAACGTCATGCCGTCTGGTCTCTTACCGTCGTCGCGTGCCAAGCCATTTGGTTCTAAAGCGGCTGGCACCCCGACGGCAACAAGAGCGCGACGAATAATGTCGTTAATATTTGCGTGTCGCGCAATACGGCCGGCGCTACGGCTGCATGACAGGCCGTGATGTCCGAGGCTGGTGACAACCTCACCACAGTGGCAGCGATGAGGGGAGCAGCATG
>NWSH02000613.1:2694478-2708606 GCA_002382865.2 Heliothis virescens | reverse complement strand
GACTCCCATCTTCCCACAGCCAGCAAGCGCGCTCGCTCTGCAGGAGTAATTGCCGTTTCAATTAAACTATTCCGGATCACTGCGCAGAGCGGCTCATCCCACTGTCTCTGGGAAGACGGGTTGCTGGGTAAATCTATATTCGGGCAAGTAATTTTCCAGGCATCCATAGCCTCGGCTATGTACGGTACCTCAAAATCAGCCAGTGTTGGAGCAAGGATATTCCTGGCTAACTTTTCAGTACCGTGAACCGAGGATATGAAAGCCGGTAAACTAATACTAGTAATTTTGCGAACGCCGAGGCCTCCCATACGGATGGGCAATGTGGCTTGCAGCCAGGCTCGGTCGTCCAGGGCCACATTAAGAATGGAACTGAGGGTATGGCGGATAATTTTATCAACTTGGTCTAAAAGGTGACTATGTTTCCAAAGATGGGAAGAGCGGAGGAAATATGTGAATTTAGGACCAAAACAGCAATATCGAATAATTGTGATGGCCGAATGCATATTAATTTTGTGTAAGCGTTCCGAAATGTCGTTGAAATTTTCCATTTTTTCCGAAATAAAAGCGGAAAAAGATTGGTCTAGTATGGGAGCACCAAGGAGGCGGAGAGACTGTTTATCAATTATTTTAAACTGTGGCGCTATAGATTGAAATTTTGAAATTGTCAGTTGTCTGTCAGTCCTGTCAGAGATAAATAGTTCGCATTTGGAAAAATTTAGTTCTAAACCGATGGCATGAAATTTATGTTTTAAATGGAGTAAATCCTGAAACACAGTCTCTACATCACCTCCCAAGGTCCCATCATCTAGATACCAAACGTTGAATTTGGAATTTAGCTCTTGAATTATTGGGTGAATGGCAAGGCTGAAAATTACTGGCCCGAGGGGATCACCCTGTTGGCAAATACAAAAAAAGTAAATTAATTTAATAACAAAAGACTAGCGTGCATGAAAAATAACTAACTGAAAAGGTAATTTAATGTGGTAAATACAAAAAGTAAATTAATTTAATAACAAAAGACTAGCGTGCATGAAAAATAACTAACTGAAAAGGCGGAATGGTTAAACAATCGCAATTGGACTGATTGAGTGTATTTTTTTTCAAAATTCAGATATTTATCTAAGAACACTTGGGTACAGAGACGACTATTGACTATTGGGATGGGATATCCAACGATACCTTGATTGTCGTTATCTGTTTAGAATTTAGAGATTTAAAGAATAAGAGGTAAAAACAACCCCTTTTAGCAGTCGGTTAAAAACATCAAAATCAGATATACTATCAACAGAAAAACAGCATCGTTCACGATTCGAAATCCCCGAATGCATCCTACGTGACTTTCCTGCTGTAGAAATGAACTGAAATATTGAAGTCGAGAGGCGTGGCGTCGACTTTAAAAGACAAAAGACAAGCTTTTACTGGCAAGCCGTTGGCAGGGACTTCAATCCGGACAAGTGGTTTTTTAAGACGTATTTTTGAGATGATGGGGAGGAATGTTGTAGGGGAAACGGAAGCAGGTCATTGTTTGAGGTAGGGTTAAAGATTTGTGATTAGCTGTTGTATACCGCGATTGCTGTGTCACGGGTATCGGGCTGAAATCAGTTTCTGGGTTTTAAGAAACTTTCATGAAGTAGGTCGAATTTTTGAAGTTGGTGATTGATACACTCTTGCATTGGAGAGTGCGTAAAAAACTCTCTGGTCATGTCGGAATTTAGTTTTATAATCATTATCTAATACATCCTCCTGATAAAATTCTCAAGCTGCAATTGTCAAAAGTGACTATTAAGGGCCGTGGAAAAGTAGTCAAAATTCAAATTATTTTTATGGCATTGTCTGTCAGATAACTATCTAGAACTTTATCTGGACCCTCACAAACTGGTCCTTAAACTTACAGTCATTTAGTTACTTTACAACATGATAAAATCTAAACAAATTCCATCAGACCAATCGCAAAATGTTCTACATCCCTATTTTTAGCCTCAATAGCCGTAACAAAAAGCATACAAACAAACAAAACCCGAATACTAGTTGCTAAGGAATCCAGGTTGGACTGTGAGTGGGTGGCGTCTTTTTATAGATGACCACATGGTCGTATCAATGATGTGGACTTGTTTCTAGGTTGAAGTGGAGACAGGATCACTAACGGCTGTTTCCAATATTTTATCTATCTTTTGTATGGCTTACTAGAGATAGAAATGACATTACTTGTTATGGGGCTCCTGATAAAATTCGTATCTCTACTAAGTACAGACCCCAGCGCATCGACCTACGTAAATCTGTCAAACTTCTATAGATTTTCAACCCTATCACAGTAGTGGAAGGTTTAAAAAAATTACAGATTCGGGTAGGTTGATCTGCAGGCGGACCTTAATCAACAGATAGATAGCACACACTCTACTAACGGCCGTTCCCAATTACCTATCTATCTCTGGATTTACTTACTAGAGACAGAATTTTGACATTAGCTCCATACAAGTAATGTCAAATTCCCATCTCTAGTAAGCAAATCCAGGGATAGACAGAATATTGAATTTCGCAGTTAGTCAAGAGTGAGTTTTGGTAAAAACCAATGACTTTACTGCCAAGATTTTTAAAAACGTTGTTAGTGTTATTACTAAAAGTTAAACAGATAGTTGACACGTTTTGTTTAGAAAATGATTTAACCGATTTTTTGTTTAAACTCTTGTCATATGTCTGTTTAACTATTTTGTTACGAAAGCTAAATGAAAAGTTATATCCAACCAACGAGTTGGTGTTTTTCCATTACTTATCATAGTCCCATGGGTGCATTTATGGCTATATAGTTCACATTATGCATATCAGCGATAAACGTCCATTCCACAGTAAAGTAATTTGTCAATTTGTGAATGTCATTTCCGTAATAACGCTATGCAATATACCCATTTGTTTGTACAGACGGAAGCACATCAAGATACCACAAACTGTCAAATTTCTGCAATAGATTTTCAACCTTATCACAATGGAGGTAGGTTAATGTTTGACTGGTAACATTTGACAGAATCGTGTACCGTGACCTGCTGGTTGGTGGTTTGTACCGACAGGATAAAAACTTGTTGTGGCCCACAACTAGTTTTTAAAACGGTGGTAGTTGCTTATAGAAACAAAACTTACTTACATGTAATAGATAAGAAATTAAAACAAACCGACTATAATAGCATTAACAGCCTTGGCAAGGTTGTTCGACTTCCGATGTAGACTAAGTGTTGCAGTTTCCGCATGTTTTACTAATGTACTATAAGTAGTTAATAGTATTGTTTTACTTCGACTTAAAGGAGTTTTTGTTAAAAGAGGTATGAATTAGTGAATGGTGGTCAAATATTGACCTCTCTGGTCATAATCGTGCTATGTTACGCACAATATTAGCCTATACTAATATATATAGAGAGGATTTGTTTTTGTTTATTCGTACCGAGGCTCCAAAACTACAGAACGGATTTGTAAAATTCTTTCACTGTTGGGAAGCTACACTATCCCCGAGTAACATCCCTAGTAATCCCTACTGTTATAAATGCGAAAGTAACTATGTCTGTCTGTCTGTTACGCTTTCACGCCTAAACCAGTGAGCCGATTTTGATGAAATTAGGTACAGAGATGGAATAGACCCTGAGGAACAATATTGGCTACCTTTTTATCCGGGTACAGGAAATAGTTCCTTGGGGAAGCGGGCGAAGCCGCTGGCAAAAGCTAGTATGCTATATTTCATCCGAGTACTTGAAGTAGAATCCGCTGGCGGACGCTAGTATCTAACAAAATATTTCGAGACAAGCAATCATGGCGATTTTTTCTCATAATACTCATCAAAGCAGGAAGTATTATAATGTTAAAATCATGCTTAGTCACGGTTGCTCCATATAACTTCGCTCCATTTGACCGAGGCACTCTGTGAACTATAGCGGGGGTCCCATGTTAAGAATATGACCAGTCAGCCGTGTCTTGTTCACTTAGATGACCTATCGATCCACTGGCCTGAGTAGGTATGGGTTTTTAAAATGATTGGTTTTTCTAACGAAATACCTACAAAGATTTATGAATTAATAAATCAATACTAATTATAACAGTATAAAGCTAAAGAGTTTGTTTTTTTTGTTTGTATGCGGTAATCTCAGGAACTACTCCGATTTGAGAAATTCTTTCAGTGTTGGATAACGCATTCATTGAGAAAACTATAGGCCACTTTATTCGGGTGCCGCAAATCTTTGGTAGAAGCTAGCTAGCAAGATGAGCAAATTTTTTTAATAGGTATTCAAAACTGTAATGAAAAGGAACCCTATATTTATTTCGTGGGATGATCGAAGACGAACGAAACGTAAGAGATTTTGTCCACAACTGGAATTGAGAAAAATATTTGCAGTTTATAAAGGCAGTAAATACTAAGACAGGGAAAAATGGAGCAGAAAATATACTGCGCCAACAGCAAATATAACCGGGAACAGGGCAGGAAGATGATGATGATGAAAGGCAGTAAGTAGCAAGATAAACCGTCCAGGATTTGTCAAAAGACACAATTAATTTGCCTATTATAATGTGCCTCTCATATGCCGCAAACTTTTTGTAATCTTCAAGGAAAATTATATCTCGTATTTTGGAGGACACAACTACTCCTTAGCAACAATAATAAGACATTCTATTTACCCCATAAATCATAACAGAGCAATATTTTCACCCACTGCAAAAGTTACATTCATCCTTTAATTAGACTCACGTAGCTCTTCGAATTTCAGCCTGAATTGAGCCCTTTTTCTCGGTACTTAAGGTTGAATATTGTATAACAGTAAGAATGCAATTTTCGCCGCTAGGTGGCGACACGTTCGCGTGGATGCATTCTGATATTGGAGAAGGAACGTGATCGCAATAAAGGATTCTTCCATAACTTGGGGGACAATTTATTTTTGCTCTTGTTTTTGTTTTATTTCTATTGAAAATCCTTATTTACCCTTATATTTCGAGTTATGTAAGTAATTCTGGATTTTCACGCTCTCGTGGGTAAAGTAGGTAACCATTTTCTTGAAATTGGGGTTTAAATTAAAAATGAAAAGTTGGGTTATTTATACGTTACTGTTGATAGAGACTTAATGAAAGAAATATATTAGGGCGTTGACCCCAAAAAATAATGAAAGAAGAAGTCATGGACGATGGATATATTTATCTAGAACTTCATAGAAATACAGATGAAAGCAGGTCAACCGAATCTGTATATTTTGCCAATCGAACATGAACCTTCCACTATTGTGATGAGGTTGAAGAAATTTGACAGATTGAGGTAGCCTGATGTGTTGGTGTCCGTACATAATTAAGTACACTTTTCAAAAAGGTTTCAACGTGAAAAAAATCTACTAACATAGTATTAAAACTACGGTAAACAGTCGTTTGAAAAATAGCAACATGTTTTAATTCAGTTATTTCCAAAACACACAGAGTTTCTCTCTGCGGTATTAATAAGAGTAACAAAAACAGTGTGCTGAAAGTTTTTAATACGATTAAACGTGAGCTTGAAGCGTCGTAAAAATCCAGTGTAATGGTGTTTGCAAACTGTGAACTTTACTCGCCAGGCGTATGAGATTTTGTTAAACTGTGGATGTTTGGATCAGGGACTATGTTTTATTATATGTAGGATTTTTTATGTAATTATTTATTTGTAACTAGTGTGAAGGTGACTTTTAATTAAAGTCATTAAGTTTTCTGAAATATACACGGTATTTTTTGGTCTTGTATATTATAATCTACTTGTAAAACACTGCATGTTCTCGAAAAGCACTGTCTGCCTAGCCTTTTCCTAACTACGTTAGGCTAGAAGCCAACCTCAAGACACTAGTAGAACCAATGGAACGACTGCATCTGACCTTCACTACCCAGTTACCTGGGCAATCCGATATCCCTTGGAAAGACTGGTTTCATTCCACAAAAAACGATATTCAAAATATAATTTCAGTTTTTTGCATTCAGCCTACTTTACAGCAAAGTGGTTACAATTATATCCTGACAGGCACTTAACAGGCTATAAATCGCTTTAAGCTTATAAATTGCAACATACTACGGCTTTATTTTCTGCATTGTCAACGGATGCTATTTTCTCCGCCATGACAGTTGTGGCCAGGAAAATGGCGATCGCTTTGACACGCGATATTAAAACTGACGTGAGAGACTGAAATATCCTATGCTGATTTCTTTCATTGTTCGTTGCTAAAATTAAGGTATAGAAAAAGTAATAAATAATAAACGTATATGAATATCGATATCGAACAACTTATTCATTATATTACGACGTGTTTCCCAAAGGTTCACCCCCGATATCCTCAAAATTACTGTTCTAAATAGTCTTTTCCAGCACCTAAATTCCATTAAATAAGTTCGGATTAAGTCAGTCCCTGAAGGAATTTCTTCATTCACACAGTGAAATGTACAGACGACAACCCAACCGAATCTGTAAAATTTCAGCAATCGAACATTAACCTTCCGTTATTGTGGTAAGGTTGGAAATCCATTGAAGTTTGACAGATTAAGATGAGTTCATTTGCTGGCATCTATACCCTATAAGATATCCCAGACATTTTTTCACACTGAAAACTGGAATTCCAAAATGAAAAAAATAAGGTTCCGCCTTCCGACAATCATTTTCCAAGGACTTAGTATGCCGTGTTCGTATTACGAAGCTTAATAAACGTCTTAAAATAGCAATAACACGGTTTATATTATGTAAGTTATTTAAGTGCATAGAAACTGCAGTGCAGCGCTGTTATCTGTTTCTGAACGGATGTTGTTCTGACGTCGCGTGTGTGGTGTGGCCATGAAACTAGCGTTTTTATAGATATTGAGATATTCTTTTTGTGTAAAGAATAAAAAATGGAGAGTTTGATGACATTATTTTGTTCAAGAAAAGCTCTGTTTAATTGTTAAGGAGTTTTTTAAGCACGCCGTGATGAGGCAGATGAAGATTTTTGCAAAAAATGGATTTGTTTGATGTTTTTACATTATATTGATTGTTCCTTGATAATTACTGGCATTTTGTATAAAAATTATATTAATTTTTAAAAATAGATCTTGACGGATAAATCTATACTAATATTATAAAGCTGAAGAGTTTGTTGTTTTAACGCGCTAATCTCAGGAACTACTGGTCCGATTTGAAAAATTCGTCTAGTGTTTGATAGCCCATTTATCGAGGAAGGCTATAGGTTACTTTTTATTTGGGTGCGCCGAGTAGTTTCCACTGGACGCCGGTGAAAGCGCTGGCAGAGGCTAGTACCGTATATAAGTCACAACTCGCTAACGTAAAAGCTACTTATAATTTCAGAAATCGCTCTCAGCTTATAACATGTACCACAAAACATCGCTATTATGTTCATTCGGAGCGGATGTTGCTCTGTTCGCTGCTTGCGTGTAAAACGTGTGGCCACTAAGTCGAAATATTGCATTTACGTGTACAGAACATAACTGGAACAAATGTCTACTTGAATTATTGTGTGTAAGTGGTTTTCAAGTAGTTGAAACATTTTTAGTGAGTTTAATAACTGAAGTCAATAATAATAGTTCAATAAGAAAAATAGTCATGTTTTTTTTTCTATTACACATTTTTGTAGTTATAAAAAATACCCTCTTAAGCAAAGTGTGTTTACTAACTATACGCAGCCCAATGAGTAGAAAATATTGCAAATGCGTAAATTTTTATGTTACTACAAAAAATATTTATGGTCCATACCTTTGCCTACATCTATTAATTTTCCCATCAATTTTAGAGTCGGCTTTCAGTCTTACCGATGCAGCTGAGTACCAGTGTTTTACATGGAGCGACTGCATATCTGATCTCCTCAACCCAGTTACCCGGGAACCCGATGGCCCTCAATAAGACAGCATTTAATAACATTCTTCCATATACCAATCATAAATTAACGACAGTAATTTCACACAAAAAAAAAACAAATCTAAAAAGCATCAGAAAACCCCTATGATTCGTAAGGCAAACAGCCGAATGCATTGGATCGATGCAGCGGCTGCGCAGTGCGCGGGTCGTTGCACCCGTTCTGATGTAACACTGCACTATTGCACAAGTAATACCACTCGTGATGACACCCTGGTCAGTTGGAATTGTGGCATTGTGATGGGGAATATGACTATGGTTTAGGTATGACATCGTTTTTTAACCATGACTTACTTATTGTATAAAACATTTGGATGATTTTAGTTTTGAGAACTATTATTTCGATTTGGGTGTTAATTTTTATTATTTTCCGCAAAATTTAAATCAACTGTGTCTCTGAATAATTTTTATTTTTCTCAAATTTTCATATTTTTTTTAAATAGCACATTTAGTTAGCATAAACGTTTAAGTAACTGATAAAAATTCCACACAGATAATAGTAAACTATGTGTCAGTTTTTCAAAAGTTATAAATGGACTCATCGCATTTTTTCAGCGTTATATTTTGTTTGAGTTTTCATCTGGCCAATAGGAAAAGTAGCATATACCTTCCTCAATAAATGGGCTATCTAACACTGAAAGAATTTTCAAAATCAGTCAACAAATAAGCAAACTCTTCAGCTTTATATTATAAGTATAGATTCCGACCCACAGCTCAGAATCTCCCTACTAAAAACCTAAACATTTTCCCTTCACAAGTGACGTATAAAGTGGTACTTCTGCACCAATATATTCAGTGTGCTACCCGAATGGAGAGCTAGGTTAGAATGAGGAATGTTTGATAGTTCCCACTCGTTCTGATGGAGTTATTGGCTGCAGAACTAAGTTTGATGGCTTCAAATCTGTATGCAATCGTGTTTCTATTTTGAGTTCGTGTGGTGAAGTTTGGATGTATTATGAAATCGGGTTTATCGTTGAATTTATGTTCTGGAATTTGATGGGGTTGAAGTAGTTTGTCTAAATGGAATGTTTGTCTAAATCTTTTTTAAAAGAGGTCAGAAAGTTATGTTCTTGGTTAAGAAGATTTGCAATAATCCGTATAGTTTAGTTCTCTCCGCACTAAATATGAATCAGTCTGCACCTTTATTTAACCGTGTTTTTAATTTTCAAGGGCAATTTTCTAATGGAAAGTGCAGACGCCAGCACATCGACTCAGAACAATCTGTCAAATTTCTTCAATAAATTTTCAACCTTATCACAATAGTAGAAGATTAATGTTCGATTGGTAAAATTTGACAGATTCGGGTAGGTTAACCTGCTGTCGCCGTACATATTTTGGAAATGGCCATGGGAAATACAATAGGTAGTAACAAAAGTTTCAAGTAGTAACATTTAGTTCCCAATCCTGGAGTAAATTTTCGATCAGATTTTGTTTTCTTTGCCGCCGTTTCTCCATAAAAGACATCCGATTTTTTGACTTGGAAAATAGTATATTCTTACTAGATATATAAACTGACTCACCTCCTATTATCCAAGTAGCTGTCGTACTCATCGGGGGTGTTCTTATCGTCATGCATGTATAAGTCGCTGTAGATGGCTGACTCCATGCGAGACGGGTCCAAGTGGTAGTTTGGGTTCTCATACGAGAGCAGACCATTCTCTGTGGACAACGAACGAGGATATTAGATTAGAAGACAGAAAAGAATACGTTTTTCGAGGAGAGACCCTCTTTTTTTTTAATCGGTTAAAAAGGTTCGAATAATACATTCTGAGAAGCTAATGACAGCCGCACGGGTCGAGGTAATCCTTGAAGCGCCACCATTTTGAAACACACCTAATGAAGCGCTCCTTTATTATTCCTCGGAGCGCACCTTGGTGACACTTCAAGGAATACCTGCCTTAACGGATCGATCGATCATATGATTAAGCAACGTTTGGCGGGGTCAGTCCATGGTTGGGTGACCATCTTGTCATATAGACTTCTTCTGTATTTCAGAAGGCACGTTAAAGTGTGTTTTTGGAGTTTTTGATAGTTTACCTCAGATTTTAAACTTTTCTTAACCAGGACCCAATTGAATTGGAAAAAGAACTTACTTAATTAAGTATTATTAAGTATAATTACGCTTCTATTTTATCGGTACTTACAAATTCTAAGGATTTAAGAAACAAATTACTGCAATCCCTTTCATATTAGACAAGCAATCGTCTCCTAATCGAGAGATCCTATCAGACTATAACAATACGTTGACTGTCTAGCTTTTTCTAGCTTTTATTTTCTGTCTAGATAGCAAAGATGTCTGCGCTGAGCTAAACCTAGACGTCTAAAGAACTACACGACTTGCACTTTACATTATATGGAATAGAAGTTAGGTAGTAATAATACATCGAATTTATACCAGACATTAAATACCTATTGCTTTTGGTTGTGAAAGCTTTCACCACTTAGTATTTCACCATTTCGCACCGCAAATTATAACTTTGTTATTCATACATTTGTATGAAAAACAAAGTTGTTTTTTGCTGTCCGAAAAAAGTTTGTATTTTGGCTAGTTATAGGTACCTAATAGATACGTTAATTTTTCATATATAATGGTACAGAACCCTTCATGCACTTGGCCGGTTTTTTTACTTAGTGGACATAAATGTGACAGCGAATGAATGAGATTTGAACAGCTCTTAAAATTGAGTGACATTAGGTGATGTTACAGTTACAGCTGCAGTCCACATTTTTCTAAAACTGCCTATCCAAAAATACTTCAGACAACAAATTTGCTCTACTTTCTTCGCAGCACTTTGTAGGCCTCATCGTAACTGGAGCCGAAGCCGTAATAATAGCTGACTGTTACCCCCCCCCCCCCACGCCCACTCAATCCCCCCCCACTACATCAACATGTGTCAGTCTGGTGCGATGTAATTGCTGTCATCACGTGGCTATTATTTATGTAAGTGTGTAGTTAGTAGGAGAGTGAATCAATATGTTTCAAATGTGAAGTAGTGTATCGTTGTAAATTGTAATTATACTGACGCCCCAGCATTAAATCAGCCTCAATCTGTCAAATTTCTTCATTTTTTTTTTATCTCTATAGTGGAAGGTTATGTTTGATTAGCAACATTGACAGATTCGGGCAGGTTGAACTGCTGTCGTCTGTACAAGAATAGTTTTTTTCTATATAGATTAATAAAAGGTTAACGTTGTGATAGTTCTATAGAAACTTTTATAATATGACCAAAACTTAAGATTTAAATTATGTTGGTATTTAGAGTATTTTTGTCAATGGTACCTATGTTATGTCATGTGTTATCTTTTCGACGATAAACAAACTTTAATTCCAATTCTTTTATTAGACTGTAGAAGTAAATAAATGTTAAAACAATGGTATTATTTAAGTATAGTAAATTTTAACACCAGTATTATATGCTACTTAAAAATAAATCCATTCCCATACTTTAAACACAAACCATTACCATACCTTTTAAAACTCATTTATAGTCGAAACGAAAGCTTCTCAAAGCTATCTAAAAGATACATTTAAGATACCTTAATAGATTTTACAAGCGACCTATAAAAGCTTTGATCCTTTACGACCTAAAATCTAGACTTCTAACGCTTAGGTTAAAGTCTGACCTATTTAGCCTAGTTGAATCTTGGAAACTATTAGCGAAACTAAACGTTTTATGTAACGAGACTGTTCTAGAACGTTCGAGGTGTTATCTGAGAGTAACTTTGGTAGTTTCCGTGTTATGGTTTTTTATATGATCCTGTGACTAAAGGTTACTGAGGCATGGAGGGAACTCAAGGTCGAATATAAAGGTACTTATAGGGTCGGTACATATCTGACGGAAAATGCGTCGCGTATTATCGGTGGCGCAACGCCATAACAGACAAATACACAATAAAACATTCAACCGTTCACACCTAACCGATGAAGCGTCAGTGCGTCGATCATACTTACACGATACGCTCGACGCATTTTCCGTCAGATATGAACCGACCCATAGAATTAAGACCTGAATCGTACCTACTCCCTATTCCCTCACTCTCATAGCCGGATGGGACGGAAAATCCGACACGACCGGAGAGAGATCAGGCGCAGGACCGGCATTAACGTGCTCTCTGATGCACGGGTGTATCAATCACCAACTTCCAACTGCAGGCTCCTTTATGAAAGTTTCTTAAACCTACAAAGCGATTTCGGCCCGACCCGGGAATCGAACCCGAGACCTCGTGCAGAGCAGTCGGCTATGCGACAACTAGACCAACGAGGCAGTATAACTAGATTACTAACTTGTCAAAACACATTGCGGTTTAATCCCAAAAACGGAACATAATAATAACTTAGACAGCACTAGTTGCAATCCCGCAATCCCACTAACACACTATAAAATCCGCACATCCCTATTAAAATCCGCAGCTATCCCATTAACACGCACCGCTAGCCATATCGCCCATCCCTGGCTATCCGGCTTATCCCCGCTACATCCCGTAATGGGGGATGACTATCCCTGAACAAGTTCCAATAGGCATTCAGGATAACCCTTGTTGCGATGTTACAGGACATTATGGTCTAATAGTTACATGGATATCGGGTCATTGACGTGTGGTCTAAGGTATAAGAAATGGAGAGTGAAGGACAGATAATAAAGTGCAAAATTCTTTTGTTTTTTTTTAGTAATTGTTGGTTTGTGGAATGAGATGATTTTAGACTTACTATTATTGCTAGTTTGGCTTATCTAATGGCGTTCTATAAGGAAAACTTTTAATTTCCTTTAACTATTTGAATACGTCTTTGAAATCATAAAAGTAGTTAGAAAAGGAGCTATGTATTTTGCTTAGGAAATGAACCATCATCATTTAGTGCACTTTTTATTAGTTTTTATAACTGTTGACTATTCTCATTAAAAACGGCATGTACCTACTATAACAGTACTATAATACAAACCAATTAGAAGTGCAAAAGTAAATAAACGTTGCAATTTTTCAATCAATATTCGTGTTTAATTGGCAACACTAAAGATATTACACACTCTTGCATATTGTAGTTATATTACATAGTTACACACTAAAATTATATAACCGTGAAAATCGATTACAGGTAAATAAAGATTCGCGATGCGTGTTTTATATTAATACGTAATACAGGAAGGCTGTTGAGGAAAGTATTGAATAAATATTTGATTGAGATAACTTCGGGTCATTGACCCTTTCACGCCGACATCGTAAGTGGGGTGGGTTGGCGAAATTCCGCAATTTATTTCGATGTTATGATGTTATTTGTTTCATATTTTGTCGTTGGTGTAAGTTTTTTCTATTATTTATTGGTGTTTTATTGCTATTTGGGTAGTTCTACAAAGTAAGGAATTTTTTGCGGCTCAGCCAAATTATACAAAAAAAAATGTTTCAAAGTAATTTATTTGTATGGAATACTGTTATTTTAAGCTGTTTCTAGTTGGTCACTAAAAATAATTAATAATAAAAATTATTTACACAACGAAATCTTTGCTCAAAGTGTCAAATTCTCAGGATCCTGTACTGTCTCTCGGACAAATTCTAGTAAAAAGTGCGTCGTGATTTATTTAATTTTCTGTATCAAGGTCATATGATACCCAAATTAATGAGTTTACTATTTCTTCTTGCTAGGTAGAATAATTATTATCTTATTTTCCCAAAAATATATTTAAAAAATCTTGTCAACATTTTGTCCCCACGATTTCATATCAGGATCCTGGTCGGTGTAAAATAAACAAATGCCAGCTAGGCTTTTTGGCGTGCGATGTTGCCGTTCAGCTGAGTGGATCTGACGTACGAAAAAGACAAAGAATATCATTTAGCTATTCGCACCTAGCGCGTTGTTTAGTCAGCCCGGCGCGGTCAACAAGGGAAGTGGTGTCGTAATCAGTCGAGTTCCCAGAATCCTGGTAAGAGATTTTTTTACTTAATAAATAAATAATATGAGTAATTATAGCGTTTTGATATGTAAGTTGCTGACGCAAAGCCATAGTTTTGCTTAATTTTGGATTAATGTTATAAATTGATCTGTTTTTTGAATATTAGACAGAAATTCTCAGGATCCTGGTCTCAGGTTCCTGTCAAATTAAAACCCAGGATACTGAGAACCATCCAGGATCCTGATAAGTTCATACTAAAACTTTGTTTCTGCGTAAGATAATTTACAACTTTCTATCTATAAATATTAAACTACGTATAAAATAATATAAGAAATCATTTGAATAGCTGTAGTAATTAAATATCTAC
>NWSH02000613.1:2671565-2689271 GCA_002382865.2 Heliothis virescens | reverse complement strand
TTATTATATAGATGACAACCTTTTGGAATCGTCAGTTGGATGCCAGCAAGGTGATCCCCTCGGGCCTGTGATTTTTAGTTTGCAATAATCCAATAATACGACAGCTAAAATTCTGAATTCAACGTGTGGTATCTCGACGATGGGACCCTGGGAAGCAATAGAGACACAGTATTAAACGATTAATTTTTTAAAGAAAAATTCCATAACATTGGCCTTGACCTCAACCTTTCGAAATGTGAACTTTTTATATTCTGACACAACCGACAGACAGACGACTCTTCAAAAATTTCCACGCAATAAGCCCCTGATATTAAATTGATAGATAAAAAGTTCTCTTGTGCCTCCTTGGGTCGCCAATACTGGAAGATTCATTTCGGATTTATTGACAGCAAAAATTCAAAAACATTTTAATTAAGTTTCGGAAAGGCTATTCAAATTAATTATGCATTCAGCCATCACAATCATTACGCTATTGTTGTTTTGGCCCTAAATAACTTACAACTTGCGTGCTTCCATTTATGGAAGCACACCAACCTTCTGACAATAAAATAGATAAAATAATTCACCAAACATTATCATCTATCTTAAATGTGGCCTTGGACGACAGAGCTTGGACTCAAGCTACGTTCCCATTCGCATGGGAGGCTGGGCGTCCGCAAAAATTCTAGTGTAAGTTTACCGGCATTTATCTCCTCCGTCCATGGCACTGAAAAAATTGATCAGGCAGATTTTTACTTCCACACTGATCAATTTGAGGTGCCATGCTTAGCTGAGGCCATAAATGTCTGGAAAGCCACATGCCCGAAACACCGAGTTACCCGCCAAACCCATCCTCCCAGAGACAGTGGGATGAGCGCTCAGCAGAGTAATACGGAAAAGTTTAGTTGATACGTCAATTACTTCTGCGGAGCGAGCACGCCTGCTGGCTGTGGGTGAATGGGAATCGGGTTTATGGCTTCACGCACTTCCGTCGTCAAACATAGGCACCATGTTTGATGACACCACTTTCAGACTCGCCGTTTCTCTGCGTCTGGTGCTCCATGTTGCTCTCCTCATCGCTTGCCACTGTGGGGGAAGTTGTCAGCAGCCTCGGTCACCACGGCCTGTCGTGCAGCCGCAGTGCGCCGGCCGCATACCACGTCACGCGAACATCAAACGACGTCATCCGTCGAGCCTTGTTGCCGTCGGCGTTCCAGCTGTACTTAGCCAAATGGCTTGGCACGCGACGATGGCAAAGAGACCAGACGGTATGTCGCTATTTCCGTAAGGGAAGTTGGGTAGGACTTTAGTGTGGGACGCGACCTGCGTCGATACTCTTGCTCCATCCCACCTTCCTAGGACTTGCGTGTTGTGCTGGCTTCTTGCCGCTGCACAAGCAGAGAACCTCAAGCGCGCGCAAAATATAGTAGCCTTATCGGCAATTATATATTTGAGCCTTTGGGGTTCGAAACTCTCGGGCCGGTGGGGTCCGAGCGACCTTCTGCTTGTTAAGGATATTTCCAAACGCCTTGTTGACACTTCTCGTGACCCAAAGGCTGGCCTTTACTTTGCCCAGCGACTAAGCATTGCCATTCAACGTGGCAATGCGGCCAGCCTATTGGGTACACTACCGGTTGTGACAGCATGAAGGAATCAAATTTTTTGATGCGCTTTTTTAATAGTTCTTAGGTTAAGTTTTTTTTTTTTTGTAATAGAATAAGGTGATTGTAAATATATGTAAATAAAGTTACTGTTTAAGTATAGAATTAGTATCTAAGCCAAGGATAAAGCTTTGATTTAAAAATACAAATTCTAAAATTCATTTAATACATGATAATATAAACGTTGATCTCTATAGATTTTTGTTCTTTCTCAGTTTCCTGGTGACCTTCTCAGTTTCCTGTGGCTTGATTTCCTTAAAATGGCCATAAATCGAAAACTTTTAAATATTTTGACTGTTCCGCTCTAGATGCGCTAAAAGACGTTGTACTTTTGTTATTAGACTGAATTCCGCAACCAGAATGTTTAAAAAAATGTTAGCCGTTATCAAACTCAGTTTCGTCCATAGTTTGTAGATCTACCCATTTATGTATTAAATTACTCTCCACCCTATTTTCTAATTAGTAGATGATAAAACAAAAGTGTTAGCATAACGTGAAAACATTATATATAGACAAAAATGATCATTGTATTTATTCGAATTATTACTATTTTTTTTTAATTAATTTACGGAAAAGAAACAAGTAATTCCACCAGACACTATCATGAAATGTAAGCTTTTTCCGTGACTGCAAATACCTAAGGCAAAATAGAAAAAAAAAACATTTTTATTTACAAAGTGATGCAAAAAAAAAACAATAAATTTTACCATGAGCACATAATCTTTTTTTGCGTGACTACAAATACTTTAGTTAAATCAAATAAATCAGAATACGTGTGAAGTGTCTCCAATGAGTGTTACTACGACTTACGCTTGGAGAGAATTTCATGGTGATCTGATCACCCTCAGTATGGGGTGGGCGGTAAAGCGTATAGGAAGTAGAGTTGTTGGTACCTAATAAATTATTTTAATTGATTTTATGATGTTGTTTGCGTTAACGTAGCTAATATTTATTAACGTGGCTTATATTTTGTCTTTTATTTGATGTTTATTCATGTGTTTTAATTAAGTTACCAATTACCATTGCCAAATAAAATGTGCTTCATTAATTTTTTTCTCGCAAAAATGTTAAGGTCAATAACTGATAATCATTATAGTTATGCAAAACGTATTGATTTCGACTTCGTATATATCTTATTGATAAAAAAAACCATACCGAGTTTTATTTTTTCATTTTAATTTTAAAAATAGAGGCTGTTTTCCCATCACTTGCACCACAAAAATAAAGGCGTGCACCCACTAACGTAACGGTCGCGCCCGCTTCCGGCGCACAATGGCTCTACTGCATAATTGATACATTTCGGTAATACCGCTGTTGTTCTCAAATAATACCGATGTCCTGAATGAAAGGCTACTGTGGGAAACTAGAACAGAATAGATCTGTTGACCTGGGAATGGGAATTTTGACTTCGCAATGGGAATGGGAAAGGGGTGTGTCTATGAATATTCTTGTGCAATGTTGTTGATGAAAGTGGGACTGTATAGTGTATCTATTGTCACATTTTAAAATGGCGTTTAGGTATTGCAGTCTGAATAAAATGTCAAGGACTTCCAACTGTGATCGTTTGAAAATAATATTAACAAAAAAAAAATATTACCTCACCACCTGGGCTTTTTACTTTTAGCGCATTTACCTTTGACATTATAAATACGAATATTTAAGTTTAAATTATTCACAAATGTGCGTATTTTGATAAAAATAATAAAACTAGAAAAAAATGGCTTTAAGATAGATAAGATTCCGGAGACAGAATATTAGCTGGTTTCGAGATGTTTCGAGAAGAGCAACCTTTCTGAATTCTTAACGAATATCAAAGAAGAACAAATGACAGTCGGCACCCACAATGTACAAACGACAGCACATCAAGTTACCAATCTGTCAAATTTCTGCAATAGATTTTCAACCTTATCACAATACAGGTAGGTTAATGTTTGACTGGTAAAATTTGACAGATTCGGGTACTGTGACCTGCTGTTGTCTGTACAACTACTGAAACATTGATTGCAGGGATAATTGCATCAAATAACCTATAGGTACTGATTTAATCCGTAACTACATACACAGTACCTACATACCGCATTCTTCATTACATACATACAAATGCATTTCATGAACAAACAAAGGTTCGTGCAGTCGGCCATTACGGTGAGGTATGGTGAAAGAATGTGACATTTAATGTCTCACCAGCCCTGAGCTTTGAACTTGTATGAATCATGGTGCACAACGGTGCTTTAGGTGATGGGGTCAGCAGGGTTGGCCCATTTAAAGGTTAGTGATTTGCTGTGCCATTGGTATATTGGGGAGGGTTTAATATATTGGACCGTATTGCATGGAGTATCTTGTCTAAACACTGAGTCCCTGGTGTATTTTTGCTATTTTTCGAATGACTACATAAAATATTGTTTTTAAAGAGATTGTGTGTCAATTGTTTTTTGTTTTAATGTTAATGGTATCGATAACTACCAGATCAAAATAAAGCTGTCAAACCATCATTATTAAGGGTGTGTTGGACCTTTTAGCCCTAAATGGTCACTCATTGGTCAAATTGGCGATTAGACCATTGAAAATGGTTCAGTTATCATTACAGTTAAATGGTGCAACTCACCGTTAATATGCTAGCAGTTTCGGCAAAACTATCTAAATAAAATTGCAGCTTGAAAAATGGACCAAGAAATATGATCTACTCACAGAAAATAACCCGAATTTTGGCAGATAATATACACAAAAAAGCTACATATTGTAACAAAACACGACAACGCCCCATGATTGGTAAATATCAATCGTCTATACTATTGAAAGAGTAAATAATTCACATACACTCCTGAACGAAGACGGCGGCGCGTATTGATTTTCAGGCGACCTTCAGACATACCGAGTGTACGCTTTTAAAACTTCAAGAAAACCTAATTGTACTGACTGACAGACAGGCTTTTATTATGAAATGTTGGTGTCACTGGAATGGGAAAATGTGTTGGGAATATGTAGTTTAGTGGAAAGCTTTAGGTATTATTTGGTAATTATTCAGTTAAAAAAATATTTTTGAGATTTTTGTTTATTTAGCTATATGGCAAATTGTCAATTATATTACTGCTTTAATAATCTTAAAAAAAATAAGAAAAATACTAAAGTAATTACTTCCCTAGAGACTGATTGGTTCGCTCATGCTTGGTCTTGACAACAAAAAAAATCTGAATACTCAATTTATTATTGCAAGGACACTAAATCCATCTAAACAAAATAATTAACTTAATAACATTCAATTAGAAAATTACAGTCAATAAAACATACAAAATACAAATTAATCAGCTTCCAATCCGCCATTAATTCTATCAGATCGAATATTCCAGAATTTCAATTTGAAACGTAATAAAATCGTTCTTAATCTAATTGGTTTTGGCCTATTCATCTTGTTGAATAGGATAATGATAGTACAATTACTGAAATTTTGTAATAACGTACGAAATTGTAGATTAAAATAATTGCTGATCATTTAAATTGATTGAGCGGTGGAATAATATGGGATTTAAAGCAAGGATTTCAAAATGAAGGCAGAAACAGTACCTACATATTTACATTTATATAACCATGCAATTGTGTCCAAAAAAATAGGTCATGTAACCTTTAAATAAAATTACTAGCTACTATATCACCGTTAATACTCGGAAAATGCTTTTAATTTTCAGAAAAACCATATCTCACAAATTGACAAAGCACTTATGACTCGAATCGATACTTACCGAGAACTCGAAACCATATTCTATCTGTGTAATCGATTGGTACTTCACCACCATCGAGAAATCGAGTAAAACCTATCAATATTCGATGAATCGGCCAAAGGCGAGCATGAAGTCATAAAGTACCTCTTAAAAACCAATCTGTTTCAACGAGCCGCCATTTTGGAGCATTACGCGGCAAATTTGACAGCTAACGTCATTTGACACTTACATTTGAATTTGGAAAGCGGATTGTTTGTCATCGGCGTTAATGTAATGAGGTAATAATTTGTCTGTGGTCATCGAAGAAAATAACGTTATGTAATTGGTTTACCAATAACCATGCTTGTGCGTAGTAAGTTTTATTTTTTGTTAATTTAACGATAGACTTGTTAACTTAAAAAAGGCCAAGTGCGACTTGTACTCGCACAAATGGTTCCGTATTATAAAAATATCTATAAAGAATCACATTTGTTACGTGGGAGTTCTCTAAATATGTATTTTCTTCTAGTTTAATGTATTTGTTGTTATAACGGTATCAAATAATAGACCAGCTGTGAAAATTTCTACTACCTAGCTTTCACGGTTCTTGAGATACAGCCTAATGACAGACGGGCGAACAGCAAATTCTTCCCGTTATATCCTTTGGATATCCTAAAAAATACTATAAGAATTCCATATGCAGATTAAAAAATAACATAACAGATTTTTCTAATTACATATTAATATTATTTAACAAATTAGTAATTATAATATTTACACAGTAATTTTCATATTATCCATTAATCCTTGGTACTCGTAAGTAGGTCAGTTCCAAAATATGAATTCCACTAATACAAAAAGGTCTAATGTACCTACGTCATTTCATATCTCATACATAAAACCAAGTATAATGAATAAGAGGAAACGGACAGACAGACTGAATTGCTTTTATACTGTATGAATAAGCCATATCCATACGGAATAATATAAAGCTGAAGAATTTGTTTGTTTGAACGTGCTAATCCCAGGAAATACTGGCCTGATTAAAAAAAAAATACAGTTTTAGATAACCCATTTATCGAGAAAGGCTACATACAGGCCTTATCCGGGTGCGCGGAGTAGTTACCACGGGACGCAGGTAAAACCGCTGGTGGATGCTCTAACTCTGAAAGAATTTTGCAAATCGGACCAGTAGTTCCTGCTATTAGCGCGTTCAAACAAACAAACCCTTCAGCTTTATATTATTAGTGTTGATATCATAAAATTCAGTATAATGAGTGAGAGGAAACAGACAGACAGACTGAATTGCTTTTATACTGTATGAATAAGCCAATCTTCTTATAAATGAGTCTGATTGCGGCCTTAAGATCAGTTAAGTGAATCATTGCGTGAAATTATGAGATAAGGCCAAATGGAATATTTTGTGTTTACTAGCTGTACCCCATGTCTTGATTCCATGATCAAAGATTATGGAACCAAAATTGGCTCTGCCGTTTTAGAGGTTCCTCGAATCATAGAAACTTACAACCATTTTTATTCTGTACTAGCTTCTGCCCGCAACTTCGTACGCGGATCCTGATTTTTTTTATAATCATATTTTCTCATCGTTAAAACCTTCTTTCGATCTGTACAAACATTTTAAGACCAAAATAAGCCCGATCGGTCCAGCCGTTCTTGAGTTATGCGCTTACCAACACATTTAGCGATTCATTTTTATATATAAGATAGATGGCTTAGCAAAGCTGATGGTGAAATAATCATGACTGTATTCTATTTCTTTTTTCATTAATAAAGAAAACTTTAATTTTATTTATTTCTTTTAGCTTTCAAAAACAAAATATTCAATTAAATAGACCTATGCCCATTGCCCACCGATGGGACTAAAATTCTAATCTAGCTGAAACAGCTTTATTTAACTTGCCCAAGAGATTTCAATTTACTTTTTCATTCAGTTATTTACAAAATGAATTCTATTTTAGTATCGTTCGTTTATTTTTGATTAAGCAATTTATAAATCGGTTCTTGATCCCAAATGCTCGTATATTTATAACTATAATATCAGGTAAGGTTGAAAATACAATATGTTGAAAATAATTTAGGAAAATCGGATATCATCGCCTATTTTCATAAAAAAAGATTTTATATAAATCGTCAATTATTATACTTGAAAAAATCGACAAAAAGTATTGATATAAAACAAACCTTACAATATCCTAGAAACGTTCTTCACATTCAACAAAAAATCACCAATAGAAGAAATCCGTAAAACATAATATTGTTCAACACATACAAACTCAAATAAACCTAACCATTACTTCTCAACTCTAAGTACTAAAATCCACACTTCACGTTAATAAGCGTGAGTACAGACACTTAACACTAACATAACAGAATAAATCTTAAAATAACTTGTTATAACACTTTCTCGCTAGAAAATATCAATATGTAACGTCTTAAAAGCTAAAGTAACACTTCATTCTTACATATTACAGACGACAGCTCAAAAACTCTTCAAACTGTCAAATTTCTTCAGTAGATTTTCAACTTTATCACAATAGTGGAAGGTTAATGTTCGATTAGTAAAAAAATATAGATTCGTCCATGAAAATTTACTATTCACTTACGGCCGTTTCCAATAACCTATCTGGCTCTGGATTTGCTTATAGAGATATAATTTTGACATTAGCCCCATACAAGTAATGTAAAATTCCTATCTTTAGTAAGCCAATCCGGAGATAGATAAATAGACAGAATATTGAATTCCACAGTTAACGTTAGCCATAGTATACATTTGCACACTCGTAGAGTTACGTGAAAATAGAGAAAATATGGCAGTTGAAATTCTAATTGCTGAAAAAAAATCATTTAGGCTTGAGCAATCGTTAAGTTGAGGACGATGCATTTTTTAGTCTGGCGAAGCATAAGTTCATCAATGATTGATATTGTCCCACCACTTGGCAAAGGTCTCTTCTTCGACGCAGAAGGTAAAATTATTGATAGCTACTATTCAAGGCGAATTGGAGATCCCCTTTTGCATGCCCAAGACTTTCGGTAAACCTCCAAAAAATTGTTCATAATAGTTATATATGTATATTACTAGCTTCTGCCAGCGGTATCACCCGCGTCCCGTGGGAACTACTCGGTATACCCGGATAAAAAGTAGCCTATAGCCTTCCTCGATAAATGGGCTATCTAACGCTGAAAGAATTTTTCAAATCGGAACAGTAGTTCTTGAGATTAGCGCGTTCAAACAAACAGACAAACAAACCCTTCAGCTTTATAATATTAGTATAGATTTGCTACAAAATCTAAAAAAGTGCACAAAACAAAAGTATACTTACTTCCCCGTTTATGCAATCCCATGTTTCCGAATTCACTTTTAACAGACAAACGGACACATCACTTTCTTTCACTTTCGATCCATCACTATTCACTATTCGTACTTACACCAGTGAGAGTTAGGCTGAGGACACACGGGATAAATTATGACGTAAAATTACGCGACAAGACTTGACTCACACGTAATTTTACGTCACTTTTTTGTAGAATTAAGTAAAGTTACGAGACTTGCATTTGGAGATGTTTGCACAAGATTTAATATGTAACAGCGTAGGATACCTAGGTAGAATAAATTACGTTTGAACAGAATATGTGACTGAATTTTATATCTTTTAAAGGTAAAAAGTTTAAGTAGGTTTCAACGTTATATACAATACGTAATAGATGTTTTTTGAAGCGAAAATATTGAAATTACATTAAAACCCTTTCAGATACACTATAGATATTTTTATAAAATACGTATTATTAACCTTTACAATAGCCTACGTAAAAGAATGAACGCCGACGCAAATAAACTAAAAGAACAGATATTTCATGACGTAATTACTTCGGAATATTGTTCGATATCATTTTCTTTGACGCAAAGTCATATCTGTACATAATATTTCATCGACGTATTTGTTAGTTATTTTTAAATGGAAAATACCTACGTTAGGGTGTTTCATTTTTCCAAAGTTGTGATTTTCACATGACTTTGCTTTTCCCCTGAGTCTCAGTGTTACCAAAGATACGTGTGCAAAATTTCATTAAGATTGGACAATATTTAAAGGTTGCACACATTGATCACTTTTCACAAAAGCAATGTTTTTTACTTAGGCACTTCTATTATTCTACTGTAAGTTATTTTTCCTATAGTTTTTAAAATCTATGTATTTTTATTGATTATTTACAATATATATATCTTCTACACTTAAATAAATCTGTGGAGAGGTCAATTCTATACATTAAATATATTTCCAAAATAACTATCAGATCGATACTGATGTCAAAATGCAATCAGTAGAATTTTTGTCTGTCGGTCTGCATAACCGTTATAAAAACAAAAACTACTCGACGGATTTTAATGAAACTTGGTTCAATTGTTATTCATACTCTTGAGATGGTTATAGTATACTTTTCATCACACTACAATCAATAGGAGCAGAGCAGTGAAGGGAAATGTTGGCAAAACGGGAGAAGTTACTTCATTTTTTAAACTTCCGTCGCGTGTGCAGCCTTTATGTTTAAAGCTACACAGAAATAATGTATGATGATAATGTTCTTTTTAAAATTATATAAAAAAAATATCCTACAACATCTTAGGTTTATATTTTATGGTTTACTCACAATAGACGAGTAACTCCAGTTCGAAGCTTTCTGATTGTATTTTTACGTTTATAAAACTCTCAGAACTCTCTCGTGCACGTAGGTTTCCGTATGAAAAATGAACACATCTATTACCTACCTACAAATAGCCAAAATCCAAAACATGGTATCATTAGAATTTGACATCAGACGTTTCAGATCTTTGATTACGACGACCGGTTGTCGCTGGCATAAGCGACATGATCCACGAACGAAGTCGCTGGCAGAAGCTAGTAAACAATAAATAGACCACACAGTAAAATTAACAATTCGGTTCAACATTGCATATTTAACATTTTTATGTTTCATGTAGAACGTTATTTTTTATTTATCGGTAACCCCAACAAAGTGATATGTGTCATTCACTAGCAAGCGCGTTAATCATCAGTTCGTCATATTCAAGTTAAATATTTCGTTTGAAAATGGGATCTAAGAGAGGTATTTGGTTATTAGAGAAATTACCCAGTGATGAGTTTTTAGGAGCTCGGCTTCCTTTAAAACAGCAAGTACTTTTAGTGTTTATATTTGGGAATGGTGATATATGCCCGCGCCTTCGTTCGCGGATCATGTTGCTTATGCCAGCGATAACCGGTCGCCATAATCAAAGATCTGAAATGTCTGATGTCAAATTCTAATAATACTATGTTTTGGATTTTGGGTATTTTCAGGCAATAGATGTTAAATTAACTTTTTTATTTATTACATTTATTTTAAGGTTTTGCTTGTCAGTTTTTCCAATATATATCATCAACTTTGAAAATTCGTAGTTTTTTCGAAAACGATCAAAGTGTGCAACCTCTAAATATTATCCAATTGTTACGAAATTTGGTAATTATGACTTTTAGTTCACTTAGATTCAGGGGGCGATCAAAGTCTGGAAAAAAATTAAAAAAAAATTTTTTGCCTACAAAATGAAACACCCTAACCTACGTACTATACTTAATTTGTAGGTGGTTTTACGTTCTAAGTAAGTAAAGAATTTAATGTATCTTTTTGTAATTAATTAGCGTTTATACTGGATTTTAATTTCTTAGAAACAGTGTATAATGTACCTACATGATATAATTCGGAATTTTCGTAATAACAAATCCCACGTTTTCACTGAACAAAAAGTTCACACAGTTCAGAAGGTATTGTTTAAAAATAATTTTAGTGCACTAAATTCGCAGACATAAAAATGTTTAAATAGAAATTAACTAAAATATGAAACATATTTTTTATTACACAATTTTTTTGACGAAGAATTACGTAGTCTTCATGTGTACTCTGCCTAACAATGAAAGTATGAGAATCTTTTTGAATGCAATGGTTTTTGAGAAGTTTCTTTTTTAGTACATTTCCTAATTGTTACGACTTCTTTGTTTTAGTAGGAGTTATTCAACTAGGTGCTTGTTAACATTTTTTATTAAAATGTATAAATACCCATTGAATTACCATAATTTACGGATATCCTGGAAATAAATAGTTAAAGAATTAAGTAGATTTTTAGCTATCGATTTCATTTATTGCACGGCTTGGATTTTTTTTAATTGGCTATTTTGATTACATCATACATCGATCTTGCTCGACCTGAAGTTTGACTTACCATGTCAAACTTCAGGTCGAGCAAGTCAGACTCTTACTAACTAGAACCTTCTTAAGCTCTTTGTGTAACAGGGCCGCGGTAACTCTTTCGAATAATTTCGCAGGTGTACCTATGACAGAGGCGTGCGTTGTTCCACGCACTCCTTAAAGAGTGTCAGCAAACCCCAGCGGGGCCCACTAGGGTCAGAGCCCGTCGGGGCTGCAGGTTGTTCGAAAGAGTTAACTCGGCACTGGCACACAAGGAGCTCCCGAAGGAACACGGTGGGTTTTAGTCAGTAAAAGTCTGACCCTCCCTCACGCTGCCACCCACAGCGGGAGGGGTCATTCTGATGATTTGCTATCGATTAAAAAGGTGTATCTAAGTACTAATTTTAAGTAGTACTCTACACCTCATAGAATTAGCAGACATAACAGTACATTTAAGAACAATAAAATAAGTGCCTGAGAACTAATTACCTGCTAACTCAGTGTAATTACTGAAAGCGTTCATTCCACGCAGTCTTGAGCTACAACCTTTACTTTTGTCTAACGCGTGATTTTTCTTAATTAAGCAAATGTGATTAATGCAAGTAATTCGCTTTTAATTAGCTACGTTGGCAGAATTCGTTTGGCAATTAGAAGGGTGTATTAAGAGCTATTAGGACTGTGTATGTAGCTACTAGATTTAAGTGGTAGGTAAATTGGTTTTTTAAATTTATACTAAGCTCTCTAGTGTTTTTAACTAAGAAATTAGGTATAAATGGAATAGAAAAAGTTTATTTGTAAAAAAAATAGATATACCTATAAGGCGTTAGCTGAAGAGTTTGTTCATTGATAATTCTCATGATTCTCTCATCTGTTGTGTGAATGGCGTGATATTAACTCAATAGTTTTTAAGTTTACCTATCAGGAACATAAAAACAATCAAGACAGAAAACTTTGTCGGAGCAATTTTGACTCTCAATTATTTTTTGTATCATACATAACATTCTCTTAATAAATACTCATCTTATACAGTATCTGAAGAAAACTAAAAAATGATGTGAAAATATACAATTATCAAAAGATCACGTAGTTCTGTAATGATTAAGAAACCACTCCGACATTACACTCGGTTGGAAAGCAATGGACAGATGACACAGCAATTACCTGCGCATGAGTCTGTGAAATTGACAGTTTGAGATCTAATGATCATTGCGATCGTGTGAGGTGATGATAGATTTAGAAATTGAGATAGATAGGTACTATGTACTTTATATGCTTTGCTGTGTAATTTTGTTGTGTCTTGATTTTTGAGACCAGTAGTGTAAAAAGTTTAAAAAATATTGCCATGTTGCGTGTTATGTCCAGACGACAGCAGGTAAACCTACCTCAATCTGAATTTCTTTAATAGATTTTCAACCTTATCACAATAGCGAAAGATTAATTTTCGATTGGTAAAATTTGGCAAATTCTGGTAGGCTGACCTGTTAGTCTGTACTTACAATCTGTTAAATAAAAAGACGGATGATAAAGCTACACAAAATAAAAGCTGTAATACTAGGTTACTGACTAATTCTAAGTGCATAGCTTTCATCTTAAAACGCGACTTATTTTTTGTACATTTAAATGACCTTTTACAAAGTATTTTTATATTTTTCATAATAAAAGAGTAAATAAATTGTTTCAGCAAAAAGTAAACTGTACGGTTTCTTCGCAAGGACGTTGAGTTTTCCCTTGTTTTTTAGCGCCTGAAATAATTTTGTATTTCCTTTGAAGTCAATTATATTCACGTTAGATACAAGGTAACATGATTTTGAAGCTAGTGAAAATTACAGTCACGTATGTGTGTTACGTTTAGTGGTATGAAAAAGTATAAAAAACATATTAGTACTTAACTTAATTTAAAGAGTTATACTCTTAGTAGGTGTTTTGTATATTTAAAGAGGATAAAGAATCTGAAATGAAGACTAAGTTTTTTTTTATTTTTTTTATATTAGGTTTAGTTCCGAGTGGTACTTGCAGGTAGATGCTAAATTGAAACTGTCAAAAAAACCCACAAAATTTTGTAGTTGGTTGAAACATAGGTACTTACTCATTACGAGAACCTCTATTTTTTGAAGTTGGTTAAAAAATGCATACAATATCACACCTCATTGCTGTGTTATGTTAACATGTTTTTACAGTCGACTGTACACAACCTTATATAATAATAACATTACACTGTATGTATATTTGTACGTTTAAAAATAAACAAACCGTATCGCCACTGACCCGTGTATCAAAACATTGTAGTATTTGGACAAAATATCAACAGAATTGACCTTTATTTATATTTTGACAGCTTATAGACAAAATATAACAACGAAATACCACAGGTAACACGTGTGGGATTGAAGAAATTATGACCAAAATGTGGAAATTAGATGTTAAGATAAGTATAGCTTAGATACTTTTATAATGCCTAGGTAGTTTGTTAGTAGCGTCTGTTATTATCTCTTATTTGTTTGTACTCTAAAGGCTCTGAACTACTAAACCGATTAAAAAAAATCTTTCAGTGTTAAAAGCTACACTAACCCCGAGTAACATTATGTAGGCTATATTTTATCCGGGTATTGGAAAAAGTGCTCGTGGTTTCTGGGGGGGAGAACCGTTCCAAGGGAAAACAGCTGGTAATTATAACCAGACTTTTCAAAAGAGAAGGGATGTTCTAACAAAAAACCGGCCAAGTGCGACTTGGACTCGCGCATGAAGGGTTCCGTACCCCATCCCCCTTATTTTTTTTTTTCATTTTTAGTATTTGTTGCTATAGCGGCAACAGAAATACTTACATCTTTTGTGAATATTTCAGCTTTCTAGCTATCACGGTTAGTGAGATACAGCGTGGAGACAGACAGACAGAGAGACAGACAGACAACGAAGTCTTAGTAATAGGGTCCCGTTTTACCCTTTGGGTACGGAACCCTAAAAAGACATACTATAGTAGGCATACCTACAAAAATAAAACAAGAATAATCTGATCTGAAATGGAGAGGGTTTGTATTTTGAGAAAAAAAAAAAAACAAAAATATTTTTCACTAAATATCACATTACAAATTAGCTTTGATTTCTATTCCATAACTTTAATATAACCTTAAATAGCATGTCAGTCAGATAATATCATTACTCCAATCAAAGAAGTAACAAAGGACGTACCTATTTTAAACATTTAAAAGGCCAAAGGTTGCGGGCGAATCAAGGTGATTTGGTATTACTACGGATTACTTATGTATCTACTGAGACATCGGGTTTTTTATTTATAGAATTATCTTTTAGGCAATATTAGTATTCGGTCAGGCATAACCATTTGTCTAATGTGAAGGGTCAAAAGCAATTTAGAATTCAAATACTAAAAACGAAATTTTAGGATTTTATATCGGTCAGCTTTTTTAGAATCTGTGGATATATTTGAGAATGCCAATGTTATTAAGATTCGAGCATGAAAAAGGTTGTTGGTCCTTTAAAGACCTTATGTCTGGCTTCTGAATATATGTCACTTCTCGTAAAGAGAAGGGACGAAATTGACTTGACCAATGACAGCGACATTAATATGTGTAAGTTAGTTTAAACAATTTATGGCCAAATGACTTAGGGCCTCCGTAGATTGCAAACTAAACTATCAGAAAGCAGCCAAAAATTAACTTAGAAAGTAATAAAAAATATAGATATCTCGCAGATAAATGGGCTATCAAACACTCCAAGATATTTTCAAATCGGACCAGTAATTCCTGAGATTAGCGCGTTCAGCAAACAAATTCTTCAGCTTTATTTTGTATAGATAAACAAATACAACTCCATTTAATTAAATACAAGTTAAGTATATTTGATGAGACTAGGTACAACACAAAGTTTTGTCATTAAATTAAAATTAAAGTCAATACAAAGTTATAGTTTATTAATTTTGTTTACACAATAACTTTGATATTCCATTGTATTTAATTAAAGTTTGACTTTGAGCAATATTCAGTTTCAATTGTTAAATAACGAGAAACACGTAATATTGGTAATATTATAAACTACTTAGCTTCTGTCAGCGGTTTCACCCGCGTCCCGTGGGAACTACTCGGTGCACCCGGATAAATGGGCTATCTAACACTGAAATAATTTTTCAAATCGGACCAGTAGTTTCTGAGATTAGCGCGTTCAAACAAAGTCTTCAGCTTTATAATATTAGTTTAGATTTACAAACATACATAGGTATGTACATTCGGGATAGAAACTTTGTACCAAGAAAAAAGATTTTAGAATTGGTCCAGTATTTCTAACAGACAGACATACCAACTTAAATATCTGAGTATCATCATAGTATTGAACCTCGTTTTTTTAAATGTACAATAAAATAATAATAAATTTAATTAACGTAGATATCGACTTGAGGTTTTCCCATCAATATTAACAAAATTCAATTTAACTTTTTACATCGTTAAAACACTTCCGTAATAAAATATTGGCAGTTTAATAACTCAATTAATAATCTGAATTAATAAAAGTTTATAAAGATTGGTTTGACAATGAAAATATTAAGACATGAGTCACATTATGAGATATTTAGTAGGTTTTTTGGATTTGATGTTTAAATTCTAACATTGCAAAAAAAAAACTCTTTCTCTCAGGTTTGCGGATTCAAAGCCTGGTTGGTAACAATATTTTTAATATTAAAATGTGACTTTCAGATGACTAAACGTGAGATATTTAAAGAAATATATATTATTTAAGAAAATATAAAATCCTTACTACTCGGCCGTCAAATAGTCCGAAAAAAAATTTTTTTTTGGGAATTAGTTTTATACTATACTATTAGAGCTCTAGCACACTGCAGATTTTCGATCGGCCGACAGTTTGATCGGGCAGTTTGGATACCGCGCACACTACACCAACTATTTAGTCTGGTTGGTGGTGGGTGCGCACATCTAGCCAACAGTCGGCCGATTGTATACCAATCAATTGAATTTTCCCGAATTTAATGGAATAAGATAGTGTAATATCAGCCCGCAAAATGAAACACGTTTGGACAAAAACTTTGATTTTGTCATTGAAAAGTATATTGATGCACACAATACCCTTTATTACACAAAAGTTTATCACGTGCAAATGGTATTTTCTCTTAATTTTGACGTCATTATGATGATATTGTAATTATTATAACATAGAGGCATCGCAAATCATCATTGGTATTTTTTATTATCGGCTGGTATCACTGCATGATATTTCAAGACCAAGAATTTTGAAGCAGCGGTGGAGTTCAAGACTAAAATAACAATTTAGTTATTTCTTTCGTCCTTTTCTATCGTATGCTTGAAAAAAGATCTGGGAAAGAGATAAATTATGTACTCTCAGTTTTGCTTTTTTGGCATGTGACAAAATCTGTTATTTGGTTTCCTTGGTGATCGTTTTACTTGGCTAAATTATGTAGTACATTACTTATAGTGTCTGACATTGTGTTATTTGACAATTTAACTTGTTCGAATGTTGATTGTATAAAAGTCTGATATTTTTTCAGAATTTACGGGATATAGCGTAATATTTTTACAATAATTCTATAGTTTTAGTGCACGAATTCTATTCAGATCGACAAAAAGCAATTGTGTGAACTCTGTGGTACAATGCCCTGTTTTGTTCCCGGGTGCAAATCCCGTTCATCATGAAATGAAACAGACTACGAACTATTGACTTTCCATCGGTAAGTTTTTGGTAAATTAGAAGTGAGATGACCTGATAATCGGATATAAATATTACTTATTCATATTGTAGTAAAAACTACACGTAAAATCTATTTGAGTAGAAGTTCTTACGATTTTTTTGAATGTATTTTGATCATAAATCGTGTAATATGTAGCCGAAAATTTAATTTTACAGATTTGAAAGCTGCTCGGGATCGACATTCACGTGCCCTCCAAGTGTCTCCTATACAGTGACTCCTTTACGGAAGCTACTTTAATCCCACAAAGCGATCAAGACCCGGGAATCAAACCCACAAGACCATAGTAGTCACGATTGGCTCCCCCCACTAGAGCATCTAGGCAACTGTGAAAACATATATTTATAAAAATATTGTATACAAGTGCTTTTTCAGCGATATTCTTTCTCCTTTTACATCAGAAAGGTGT
>NWSH02000613.1:2635832-2664569 GCA_002382865.2 Heliothis virescens | reverse complement strand
GGTTGAAAATCTATTGCAAAAATTTGTCAGATTGTGGTAACTTGATGTGCTGTCGTCTGTACTTTATTTTAAACTGTGGTATAATCTATTAATATCGTAATAATGAGTGTATCATCTAACCGCAATAGATGTAGATCCTCTCTATTAACCGATATGGAAAAAGGTCATGGTCACCCATCCGCAGACTCACCGCTGCATATGACGCTTAACCTCGAAGGTTAACCGCATGTCATAAAGAGTAATATTGGAACAATATTGATGGCCTGTTTTACAGGTTCCAGAGTCTTAGATAGGCTATCTGACAGATAATGCCATAGAAATGTTTTTAATTTTGACTACTTTTCTATGGCAGTAGGTATTTCTGTCAACGGTCATTCTCCAAAAAAGCGTCCTTCGCCTAATTACCGTACCCTTTTTATTTTTCCCTGATTTGACATTAAATACATTAGAATATGAAACACATCAAAGGTACGAATCGAATAATGTATTCGGCATTTAACTATTATTGGTAGTTTCATATTCTAATGTATTTAATGTCAAATCGGGGAAAAATAAAAAGGGTACGGTAATTAGGCGAAGAACGCTTTTTTGGAGAATGGCCGTCAAAAGCTATTTAGAAATTTATCTAGAACTTGTGAAGCAGGCCCTAGGTCCTGCAACCTCGTAGGTAGGCATTTTACAGCCCAACCTAAAATTCGATTCGTCGGCGTTTATGATAGGCGTGTCATGTGTGTTCATCATAAAAATATTCACATATACGAACTCAAATTAAGAACCTCTTACATTTTCTAAAAAAAAAAAAAAAAAAAAAAGTGTCAGTGGCAGTTCTCCACAGGACTTTCTATCTATCCTTAGTTTTGCATCCTAGCCGATTGTCGGCCACGGCGGCTGTTCTCATGTAAGGAGATCAGCCAGCTGCGCAGGACATATTATAGTGCACAAGCATTTTGCGCAGACACAGATGCACTCCCTATTCCCTCACTCTCATAACCCGATGGGATATAATTTGCTAATATCAATATTCAAACTATAATCGCATATCAGCAGATAGATAGGTTATAGAAATCCAGCGTAAATGGTATAGTGTTTTTGGGGCTTTAACGAGGCATTATGTATAAGAAAAATCTTTTTACTTTTCCATCCTAATGAGTACCGAAAACTTCAAGAACTTTTATTAATTACACCCGCGTGGGAACTACTCGGCGCACTCGGATAAAAAATAGTAGTAGCCTATAGCCTTCCTCGATAAATGGGTTATCTAACACTGAAATAATTTTTCAAATCGAACCAGTAGTTCCTAAGATTTGCGTGCCAAACAAACAAACTCTTCAGCTTTATAATATTAGTATAGATTTAGCTTTTATCTTCTGCAAAACAAAGGTAATGTTTTTTTCCACTAGATATACCTACTACATATACAATTCTGTTTAATAACGAATGTTTTAATTACAACGAGCTGTCAATTTATTTTTTGTTTAACTGTTTTTATCGTTAATAAAGTAAACGAAGATGTTTACTTTTTGTGTGCATCGCGTGTTTTCATTATCATGTGAAAAATTGAATAAGTTATACCAACTACATTATTTATATGCGAATAAAAACATAGTTTATTTGTATTACAAACTAATTGAATAAATTATTTTTCAAAAAGTTTTTTTGTGTGAGCTTTTTTAATTGACCGATAGTGTATCTACTTATATTAGTAAGCTTTATTTTAAGAACCAGTCGTAAATATTAAAATTTACACTTTTGACTTTGCAAAGAACTTTTTACATCCTTTTACCTTTTTCAATTTAAATTCCATATATTCACACCTTTAAAAAGGCACTAACAAGATTTAGTATTTACTTTGAAGATCCCAAACAAACACTTAAAAGCCAGTTTTAGAAGTTCCAGATAAACTTCTGCATAGTTATTTGACAGATAATGCTTTGGAAACATTTTTAATTGTGACTACTTTTCTATGACATTATTTATCACTGGAACCTGGCCCTAAAACTTATACAAAACAAAGCAATGACGTAATACTCAAAACTTCGGAAAACAAAACATAACAAGGCAATACTGGCCATATATTTTATCGATCGGAAGCCGAACATGAGTCAGAGCCAAGACCGAACCCAGTTTCCATATTTGAAAGGCAGACGCAAAACATTAAGCTGGCTAATTAGTCTAAAATTAGCACTATTTTAAAATTCAGCCAAGGGTGGCGAGACGGCTCTGACGTCATTTTTTTGTTATTTTTTCTGGGTTTGTTATGGTGAACTGGATAGTATTTTTTACTCTTTGAACATGGATGTAGCCTTTAGTAATACTCTCGACGACCTAGCCATTTTCGCAAGGCTAAAAGCTTAATAAAGCGGATTCAATGCCAAGTGTATGTACGAACATCAGTTGAATCCTAAAGAGATTATCATACTAAATGATTACTTTTAAATCGATTATAACAAACTTGTAGCTTTAAATATGAAGTAAACATTAAAAATCACTTAGTAGAACCAGAAAACTTAATAACATTAAAACCTCTTTTTCCAAACACAACACTTAAAGCACACAATATTTTTTTTTCGAACACAAATCACTTTTAAATTTGAAAACTTTTAAATATCGAACATTTGAACGCCGGGCGTAGTCGCGGTCTCGGTTCAGACTGGGTGATTCATCCCATTCGTTGGAGGAAAAAAAAATAACTTGAATTAGGTCCGCAACACACGCGCGAATCCAACACAACTGTGACTGTGTTCGAGAGAGCATAACTGAGCAACGGAACTCGATCTTGTGTAGATTTCGCGTTACTACATGCCAGCATTATGTAATCGTGTGCAGAAGGTTTGATTCGATTATCTCGATACCGGTTTTTTGAATCGATTTGATGACCATTTGATTCTCGATTTTAAGTGTTCGGTTGTGTTAATTCTTTTATCTTGCTAATGTGTTTGACACTTTTACAAGATAGTTAGTCGATGTATTATTAAGAAACGATATGAACTCTACGAGTCTTCTAGTCACCGATAAAAGGAATCAAAGATATAAAGCATTGTAAAAAATATTTTCTCTAATAGTTACTAGATAGATCAAGGTTTATTACAGTATCTACTGAGATACCATATAAATCCTTGTTCACAAGGGACTAATTAAAAGAATGCTGATCTCAACATAGATGGGAAAGTCTTGAAAGGTCATGAATTTTATTTCGCACATGCTTTTACTAAAATATTATAAAGGGATTTTGCCCGCAGATTCACCCGTGATTCACTTCACGGCACCTGATAAAAAGTCGTCTATACTTTCTTCGATAAATGGGCTATCTAACACTGAAATAATTTTTTCAAATCGGCCCAGTGATTCCTGTGAATAGCGCTTTCACAAACAAACTTTTGGATCATTTTTTCAATCATCAGTTGACTTCTATCTGAGGAATAAATACAACGGTACGGTTTGACATAACATCAAAATATTAAGCATATTCTTCAGACAAAAGTTATCTAGCGATTGAAAAGTCGGCCCTTAGACAAACAAAAGCTTAATATATTTGCTCCACTTGGAGATTCCTCGAAGCGCCACTGTTTTGAAACGCACCTAACGAAGCGCTCCTTTGTTGTTCCTCGGAGCGCTTCATTAGGTGCGTTTCAAAACATTGGCGCTTCGGGGACTACCTCCTCCACTTTGTACGCACTGGTACTTCTAACATTAACCTGTTTAATGTTATTATGGTTGAATTATCACGGCAGCTACGTGGTGTTGTTATGTGGTATTAATAAATGTATGAATTAGTACTCGTCTGGGTGTGTCCCGGGTTCAGTATTACCAAGTTATTTGTTTCATTATAGTTCTATCATTTTTATTACGAACCTACAATCAAGAAGTACTGGTTTTTGGGCATAGAAGTTCAAAAAGCATGTTACTATAGCGATTTTTATTTTGGAAGCCACAGACCTATAAAGTATTAAACGTCTTTGGTAACAAAAAAAAATTAACTAAGTATATTTTTTGTGAAGATTAGCAAACCCTATTAGTTTTATTTCTTTTCAATTCATCAAAAAGTTTTAAGCGTTTGCTTACAAAAACGTACCTACGATAGCTCTTTTTGAGTCTTTTTCTCAAAACAGGAAAAACATATTGAAAACATAGGCAGTAGTTATGAACATACCACACCCAATTATTCACTTATCGCACACTCGAAGCTCCTAAACAATATTTCACAAATTGACCGGCAAAAGCACAAAACGCAACTCATTGAAGAGCGACAATGACCGGTCATTTCGTGAAGTTGTGTAATATAGTACGATGACATAGTACTATTTATGTACTTTCTATTTGAATAGATACTGAGGCTGATTCAGTATATTTAGATTTTACTTGGTCATCCGAAATGAGAATGAAAGTAGACGTTACTTTAGGTATAGAAGATTGTAGTGATACAAAAGGTCATGGCTCCAATGAATAATTAACTATTATCTAATCATTCAGCTTAGCTTTTAAATGGTGCTTAAAGTTGTTTCATATACTGGCTCTTGCTCGGACTTCGTCCTAATAATTTAGGATTGTACTACACGCGTAAAAAGTTCCTTGATTTGGCTATCTATCTGGTAATATTTTTTCAAATCAGGCCCTTACTCTTGAAAATAGTGCGTTCAACCAAAGAAACTATTCAATTCTCAAGTATAATATTGGTCCTGCGCTTGATCTCTTACCGGTCGCGTCGGATTGCCGTCCCATCGGGTTATGAGAGTGAGGGAATAGGGAGTGCACCTGTGTCTGCGCAAATGCTTGTGCACTATAATATGTCCTGCGCAGCTGGCTGATCTCCNCCGGTCGTGTCGGATTGCCGTCCCATCGGGTTATGAGAGTGAGGGAATAGGGAGTGCACCTGTGTCTGCGCAAATGCTTGTGCACTATAATATGTCCTGCGCAGCTGGCTGATCTCCTTATATGAGAACAGCCACCGTGGCCGATAATCGGCTAGGACGCCATCATAATATTGGTAGAGATAGGAAAAGGCTAATTAAAGTTTAGTAAAAGTAAAATGAGTAATTTTCCCAGATGTTCGATTTCAAGAGTGGATGAGAAGATGACTGTTAGTTTAAAGTAATTTTACTTTTTCTATGTAAATATAGAGTAGTTTTGAAAATAAAATAAATACATTGAGTAAGAATTATGTATAAGACGCCTAACACAGTATTTTTCCACAATTTCACTAAGTAAATAAACAATTCAATTCCATCCAAAAGACGTGACATTTACCTTAAAAAAACAGTAGCCCAATTGAAAATAAACTCATTATGTCGTACGTTATGAGAGCAGGCAAAGAACTTCCGCACAGAACAATAGCAAGAACTTCAGTGGTATAAACATTGTCTTTTCTTTACACAAGTACAGACGACAGCAGGTCAACGTATACCAATCTGTCAAATTTTGCCAATCAAACATTAACCTATCCCCATTGCGATAAGCTTGAAAATCTATTGCAGAAATTTTACAGATTGTGGTAACTTCATATGCTGTCGTCTGTACATCTCTTTATGTGAACGACAGTCTTGTAATGTCACAGTCGATGGACGTGAAATGAAATTAAAATGTGTATATTTGTTTTATAGATGAAGTAATTTCAGTGTTGGTCGAACTTTGTTTAAGAGTAGCCTTTTATCCCAGGTTTCGAGAGAACCACTTCCCGCAATGGGGTGAAAAGTAGCTAGTAGCCGTTGTCAGACTCTAGACTATCTGGATTCTAAATTTCAACTAAAACGATTCAGTCGATTTTGCGTGAAAACACAGAAAGCGATTGAGTTACTGTGGCATTTATAATTTTACATTCATCATCATCATCTGCCTAGCCTTTTCCCAACTACGTTGGGGCCGGCTTCCAGTCTAACCGGATGCAGCTGAGAACCAGTGTTTTACATGGAGCCTGTCTGACCTCCACAACCCAGTTACCTGGGCAACCTGCCATCCCTTGGTAGACATGGTTGTCAGACTTTCTGGCTTCTGACGGACCTCCGTAACGACTGCCAAAGACTTTCAAATGACAGCCGGGACCCACCAGTTTATTGTGCCTTCCGAAACACGGAAGAGCTCGATATGACAAGATGGTCACCCATACAGGGACAGACCGCGCGACTGGTACTCAACTGTATTTGGTTAAATTGGAAGGCTGATATCATAGTTAGGAAAAGGTTAGACATATTTTCTATACGATGACGCAATGTTCTATGCAGAGTACCTACGTGATGTCTACAAACTCACAGTAATCGCATAAGTTTATTTTTACTTTTCGTAAGTAACTGTGACATCTAAGCAGTAAATAAGCTTAATATCCGCGTCAGAAGTCGCGCCTTATTTATAATCTCATTTGTAGACTTGTGACACAATACTATACTTATTATGTACAGACAACAGCAGGTCAACGTAATCAAATCTGTCAAATTTTACTAATCGAATATTAACCTTCTGCTATTGTGATACAGTTGAAAATTAACTGCAGAAATTTGACAGATTATGGTAACTTGATGTGCTGTTGTCTGTACATGTTATATAGTAGCATTGTGTTTATTTTGAGGTTCTTCCTATTCCTTCCTTCAATAAGTTACCTAACAGTTTTTCAAGACGCGTTAGTAGTTCCTGAGATTAGCGCATTCAAAAACAAACTCTTCAGCTTTATAATAAAAGTTTACGTCTCGTCATTTTCTGTTCTTGCTCCTAGTTGCTAATCCTTGCTTAAATGCTACAGTAACTCTGTTTGTCTTTCATGTTCAAAACTACTGAACAGAATTTAAATGGTATACACATGTTAAGAACCCAAGAAAGGACTGGCTACTTTTTTTTCCAGTGCAAGAAATAATTATCTCGGTCAGCTAGTTAAATATAAGTAGCTTTTATTATAGAAGCTAGCCTTAAAGTCAATAAAGATCAGGTTGTATTGCCGATTCATCGAATCTTATAATTCTTTAATCTAAAGAAGTAACGAGTTTGTGTCTGGTCTTCACTTGGATATATCCTGCGAGCATTATACCGAGTCTCCTAGTAGAATTTACGAGGTATTCCTCGAAGCGTTACTGTTTGAAACGCACCTAATAAAGCGCTCCTTTATTATTTCTCTGAGCGTTCCTTTTAGTTAGAATTGTATCAAATTGTCATCGGGAGTGCTGTTAAAAGGAGCGCTCTGAGGAATAATAAGGGAGCGGTCTGAGGAATAATAAAGGAACGCTCTGAGGAATAATAAAGGAGCGCTTCATTAGGTGCGTTTCAAAACAGTGGCTCTTCGAGGAATACCTCGAATTTGACTGTATAAACAGCCTTAAGCTAGTACTCACCCGATGCGATGTGGCGACGTGCGCCAATCCGTGCGCAGGAGTGGGTCTCTCGTCGCTCGACTCGTCTCCCGATCGCTCGCCCGTGAACACCGAGTCGTGAGACACCGATAGGCCGCTGCCGTAAGCACCCTCCCTTTATTTATGGAAATAATATTAATTAATAGGTTAAGTATGAATGATGCAGTGAGATGGAGAGGAAGGCCAAAGAAAAGATGAATGGATCGCATAAAAGATGACACGAGTAAGGACGGAGTGAATGGCAGGAAGATTATAAAATCTTTATAAAAAATGAAATTAGCGCGTCCAAACAAACAAACAAACTCTTCAGCTTTATAATATTAGTATATGAATAGATTAAAAACATGCGAATTAGAAAATTCCTCGATTTTTTCAAGTCTGTTAAAATAAAGATGATAGTTGTTTATGCAGGGTTATTTATTTATATCAATAAAGGTCCTTTAAATTTTCAGTTTTATTATTTGAAATTGATCAAAAAAAGTAATATATTGATCCAACTGGTTGATCTTGAGTAACTTAGTAGTACAAACAAGAATGCATAGATGGCGCTAGTTGTTCTGAAACCACATAGATCTAAGTTACGTTGACCTCTCGATAATATGTTATGATAACATAATTGTTTATTGAAATTATAATTAATTTAAAGTACTACGTGACCAGTTAACTAGGTTTACTGGTAATAAAGATTGTTTAAAAATACTTTTTATCAACCGTAACAGTTTAATTTTAGATTAGATACTTAAGTTATAAAATAACATGAACCTATAATTTAAGACCAAATTATATTCGCGATCTTGTCTAGCCTGTGGCAATTCAGGCCAAATCGAACATACTTAATGAGCTATCGAAAACGGTTCCCACAAAATATACCCTGAATGGTGTATTTAAGTTCATTCCTTCGTCACTGATTTCTGAATCCATTTATGTCTTGGCTTCAATTGACAGTTTTACCTTGCGCGATTGTTTCAAAGAATTACTTCGGCCCTGGTACACCAAGGGTTCCAGAAAAAACTTGGTGGGTTTTAATCAGTAAAAATCTGACACTACCTCCCTCTTCACCCACAGCGGGCGGAGTCATTTGATATGATTTCCCACTAAAAAAATCCGTTTAAAAAGGCTGTGATTTTGCCTTAATTCTACCAGTCTTCCTCAGTCATTAAATCCCATCTTACTTTCGTCTAGCATGTCGGTCAGCGTCCAGCAGCTCGGACGTAGAACTACTCTTGGGGTCGGGCGAGGCGTCTGCGCGGGCGCCACTGCCGCGGCGCTTGAACATGCGTCGCAGGCCGCGGAGAAAACGCCCCGTTCGCCCCTCGCCTGAAACATACGCAAATGGGGTTAAAAATCCTCCGAATTAAGAACCCCCTCCTTTGTGGGAAGTCGGTTAAGGAGTATGAATTACTGAAAATGAATGGGTGCTTATGCATTTTCTCTTAATCGATGGTGTTCGAAATTGAGTCCTGGTTGAGACTAATGGGGAAGCTAGTTTCTGAAATACCGATTTGAAAAAATCTTTCAGTGTTATAAAGTAAGCATTTATCGAGGAAGGCTACATTTTCTTTGCATGCGCGAAGTAGTTCCCACAGGACATGGGTAAAACCGCTAGAGGAAGCTAGTGTTTACTTACTTCTCGTAATTTTTCTCATTTGCTCTCCATGGTAAGCTTACATTTAAGGTCGCGAGGAGACTTGCAATTAAAAAGTCTGAAATCGTTACTTCACAATTTCAATTGCATGATGCAATGTAATATAGGAGATTAACGATATTTACTTGTAGATTTGATAATGATTGATCAAGACTATGTTGACAGCAAGGGGCTGACTTTAGGGTAGACTAACAACACAATAACCACACGTTTACTACTAATATTATTTAAAGGTGATTTCTATCCTCCCCATCAAATAATTTCCTTACTCACTTTTTATGACGCCAACAAAAACCTATGGGGTTGTCTACCCCAAGCCACGGATTATACGATAGATTTACGATTATAGATCGTTCATTAAATCAGGGGTCAGCGGAGAGAATTCTATTGTGACTAATTTTAGGGGAAACCACCCTTCGAAAATTGACGAGGATTTGTCAGTTTCAAAATTGATTGGATACATCACGTCGAAAATATCTTCTTTCAATTGTTATTTTTGTGTTTATTTTATTGTGAACTTAATTTGATGTCCATGAAACGGCCTCGCCTTGAATAACAAAGTTTTACCAATGTTTCCCAAGGTTCCCATTTTTATTAATAGGTTATGTTATTGACGGGAACATAAGAGCCTTCAGTGACAATAGGTACCTATATTTTTTTAATTGCCTACCATCCTTAGCAAGGTATAATGGCTATAACTATGATGCTAAGCGCACAAGTCATATAAATATGTTAGTTGGCACTAATTGCTGGAGTAAAATCTTCTTCTCCTTATGGAGTGAGCAATAGGTTATAATCACCTATCAAACCTAGTATCAGAGTTTTCTCAAATCCACCCGGTGACTTGAAACGTAGAATTGTAACAACGACTGCCTTTGATTAACATTTGGGGACGCCCGATTTACCGAACGATTCCCGGGTCAGGTCGAAATCGCTTTGTGGGTTTTAGAAACTTTCACAAAACAGCCTGGACTTTGGAAGTTGGCGGCGATACACTCACGTGCCTGGGAGGGCAGGTAAAACCGGCGTCCTCGAATGCTACTCAGTAACAGTCGTTGTTATAACTCCACGTTGACCACGAAACTCTGACACTAGGGCTTGTCAGGTGATTAAACTTGCATCTCGGTAAGAAGAAGAAAGTAGCAACTGTTGGACTATACTGTTGTCTTAGTAGCAAGGACGTTAGTTGGTGGCCTGTCCTGGTACTCACCATGGTTGTGTGTGTCGGAGATGGGCGGTCGGTAAGGCGGCTCCAGCGAGCCCTCGCGCACACACGACATGAGGCCCCCGCCGCCGCCGCCCGACATTCGAGCCCGCTCCTGTAACATCAAAATATATCGTCAGAATAATATCTTGCAGATCAAATTCCGTCCACTGCCAATTTCAACTTAGGTACAGACGCCAGCCCATCACCCTACCTCAATCTGTCAAATTTCTTCAATAGATTTGCAACCTTATCACAAAAGAGGAAGGTTAATGTTTGTTTGGTAAAATTTGATAGATTTGGGTAAAGTTAACTGGTTGTCGTCTTTACTTAAACCAGCCAAATGTGCAGGAAGTTATTAACACTCGGTTTAGACGTGCATATGACTCAATGACTCTAATGTTTCTCTCATGTGATGGGATTATGAGTTTAGGTTGAAGATGGAAATTACAAGCACCAAGTCCGACCTCTATTATTCAACAGTGGACCAATGTAAAATTAATGACGCAGCATAAGTAGTAGAAAATAAGACACATTTGATACATCAAAAACGATTTTATCGTCAAAGATTATCATTATGTGTTAAAGTGTTAATCTTTCATTCAAATCTTTCGTCCAATTTAGGCAAGACACGCTAAATATATCATGATCTTAGTTGCCATAGGCTGGAGTTAAAAACAAAAGATTAAAAATTCTTAGAAATTATAAAGTTTAATACGCATTTCCCTGTGTTAATTAACATGTTAATAAAGGGAGTCCTAATTTGCTTATTTATGATTATTTAATCAACATAGGGAAGTTGAACGCGGAGCTACAAATTACCGCAGGCGTTTAATTAAAACAGCTAAAAAGCTTATCCGGAAATATTTGGACTCCGTAGGTGAACAATTCTTTATAGTACAGGCGCCACAACCTACCACATTTGTCAAATTCCTTCAATAGATTTTCAACCTTATCACAATGGTGGAAGGTTTAGTATTCGATTGGTAAAATTTTACAGATTCGGGTAGGTTGCCATCAGCCTTCCCTAGCAAATGAACTATAGGTAAACAGAAAAAGTCAAAATAAAACGATTTTTGATACGCATTAAAATCTACCTGCGATTAATAGCGAGCCTCCCCCCTTCTCGTACATTAAAAGGCATGCGAGAATCATAAGGTGATCGAAACCTCCCACTTGGGTAAGTTTTCATTTTTCTTAGAATTCAAAGGCGAGTGAAATGGAAGGTTAAAGGTTGTAAGATATTGAAGTAATTGTTACGTCAGTCTTCATTTGAAGAAGATACGGGTCCAACCTTGGAGCTACTTAGGCCCTTTTACGGAACTGAAAGGCTATCAACGTCAAATCATTTATATCTATCAGAGTTTCGTTATTTTTGGATGAGCTCGTGGCCTGTGTCTATCGGATATAAGGTGAAGCACAGCTTGGTGCAGTGGGTCCGTGGATGGGAGACCACCTTGTCATGATGAGGTTCTCCGTGTTTCGGAAGGCGCGTTCAATTGGTGGGTGCCGGCTGTCATTTGAACATCTTTGACTATCGTTATCAGGTGAAATCGAAAGGTACGGAACCGAAGTAACATCCATGCACTTCTCTTAGAAAAATAAGAAGTATCTAGGTACTAGAATATCACACTAGTAAGTATTACTAATATGTCCAATCCAGATATACCTACTCCTAATTTTTTGTTCCTTAAAATAGGAAACCTGTACAGCATCATATACCTGTAATGGATTAACCTCCCACCTCCGTCCATCCTACATAAAGATATCCTTCAACTAAAAAAATCTCATTACTAAGAAAAAAAAAACAACAATAGCCTCTTAGATCCCTCTTCCTACACAAAGATCAATAAAACACTATTGCGAATTAAATACACGTAAATAGAATGTACGTCCGTCCGTCCGTCTCGAGGAAACGTCGTATAAACCTTCATTATGTAGTAATAAATCGAGCGAGAAGTATTGCTGGGGGTAAGCAAACACTCCCTGAAGTCACGTTACTTACAACTTACTGCGGAATTCAATATTCTGTCTATCTTTGGATTTGCTTACTAGTGATAGGAATTTGACATTATTTGTACGAGGCTAATGTCAAAATTCTATCTCTAGTAAGCAAATCCAGAGATAGACAGGTTATTAGGAACGACCGTTAATATGTTATGTTATCCCATACATTGTTATGTGAAAGATATCCCATTCAAATGCACGCAGAATGGTAGTGAACACTACGTAGCCCATGATAAACTGGTCACCAGAATCCAAGCGTGCCTAGTGCTCAAAGTGAATCTTCTAATACTTTACATAATTTTGGATAAACATCATGATTTTGTTTTTCATCTGTTTTTAATATGGACCGGACAAACACCAATATTACCAAAAAACATAAATAAGAGACGTAACAGCTTCTTTTCGCGTTTTGTATCTATTCTTATGTTTTTACTTTCTCGCGGAGGTCTTCATTATTGATTCTGACTTCCAGGGGCTTTTATTCTTTCAGATTTTGCCTCCTAGGCACAAAAACTTCAGCAAAAAGATTATCTTCCTATTCCTGAATTCAAATGTAACTGTCTCTGTAGACACGTTTTTCGTTTCTTTTCGTTAAACATGTGACATTCTGTTGTATAACAAATGCCATGTGTTGTGTGGTTATAAAATCTATAAATAGCTGTAATAATAATCATTATGGTTATTACTTAAGAAACAGTCTTGACTAGCCACTCGTATTTCGTGACATGTGGTATGGAGAATCCTGGCAAATAACAATCTTTTTTTTTGTTTTTGACTTGTTTAGCTATTTTTGTAGAGGTCTTCGTTTAGGACTTAAATCAAAAAGTCCCATCAAATTTTAACCTGGCCTGTGTGTTAGAATAGCAGTTGATTCATTTAAAGGGTTTATATAAATTATATTTATTATAAAGCCTCATGCCAATCTCTGGAAATCCGCAAAAAAAAACTCCTTTATTCCTAGACACTTTTGATGTGGGTGAATAAACTGATCTAGCTATGTCTAGCTATGTTTAAACCTCAGCAATGAGACATTTACTTTATTCTCAACTTTACCAAATCAGTGAACAACCTACTCAAATTATTCAACTCAATTCACCACTATAACAACATCATTCAAATCAGTTCAAACACCATTTCATTTATCAACTGGGTCCGAAACTTGGATTAAGGGATGAGCTAAGGGTTCTGAAGTTTCCAAACCTTGGAACTCAATATAATTATAATGTCTTGGTACTAGGTAAGTATACCAAGCCTTTATCGAAGATTTGCTTGCCCTAATTTGTATAGAACCCTTCAAACCTCTTCGTTTACAAAGATGTTTATTGGAAAAGGGATTTCTATATAAATATGAATACCATTTTGGCTATTTTTGTACTAATCCTCTCGTATCGTTATTTTTGCTTGTATTCTCCACGAATTCATTTCTGCAATCAGGCATTTATGTATCTTAATCCTTTTAATGAATAACGTTAAAATCTGTTCAGTATTTCGCATAGTTACTAAAAACAGTAACAGTCAAATACAGTTATTTTGTTAATTTAATAAACTAGAGCGTAAAACACAGCTGTTTATTTAAACAAAAACTAATTAAATGAACGCAGCATTCAACGCGGGTAATTAAGTTAAACTATGATTAATTTGCGGTTTAATTAATAGGCTTCTCGTGTAATCAATTATGCATAAACACAGTTATGTCCCAGAGGATCTAAATTCGTACAGATCAAACTAGATATATCCCGCCGTTTTACTTGTATCCTAAGGGAACAACTTATTTCACGCAATGGGATAAAGACTTTAGCGAGTCTTTTTTCCATTTTTCAATTAAAATTTCAATCTTTACAGAATTACATCTATCGGCGTCGCCGATATCTTATAAAGGATCCACATACTGTTAGAAAACTCTAGCATTATTCTTGTCTACTATACTCGTAAATGGAAAATTTTAAAAAGAATTCTTCCAATCTCAAGTGCAGAATAACACTTACAAGATAACCAAATACAATTTTATTAGACCGCAAAATATTCAGGGAGTTTGTAAACAATACCATTACAATAATCACCAGTCCATCACGGCGGTACTAAGACAACTTCGCTGCTACCATTATCCCCCAGCTTCATAGCACAAGGTCGGGAGCACGGGGCATTGTGTCCCCCTCTAAGGTCAAGGTTGAAACCACGATCGATACGGATGCTGGGGGAAAACGAGACGAAGATATGGAGTGAGTGTAAGTGCGAAAAAGAGGGAGTATTGGAGTAAATGATACGGTATAAGTGCTTTCCTATTACGACACAGTGCACGAATGTCCTTGTATGGGATTTAATTAGTTTAAGGTCATTGATTGATGGGTTTAAGAGCGTAAGATTGTGTGTCGATTTGGAGAATAAAATAAGGAAGCAGATGAGTATAAGAATGGAGTAAACGCTGAAAATGATGGCCAATAACTCAATGGGTATTCACTGAATAGCTTTATTGATTTTCTTATGGAGTAGAAAAACATATATGTATAATATTGATGTGTCGAGTGACTATGATGATTGAATAGACCCAATTGAAGGACTGAATGATGATATGATGTCAACAGATCCAATAGGATTAAATATAATTGAAATATTCATTGTGCATGTCACACATGATGGTGATGGCTATAAAAGGAAGTGAATACACATCTTTGATTGTGATTCCAAATAGATGCTGTCCTGCTCAACCCTTTAAAGAAAACTGGCGTGATATTGCTTTATTAAGTTGTTATGTATTCCAAGGGAGTTCACAAGAACTTTGCTCAAAGCGTAAGAATTATTGCTCCGGCCCTCAGACATGAGGCGAAATGTTTTTTTTCTTCTTCGTATTTATTAAGCTCTTGAGGCTCTGTTAATGTTTTATTTGCTTTCGCTGTTTACTTTAAAGGCTTTGGGCAGTTAACAGCTAGGAGTTCTCCAATAGTTATTGGAGGAGGTTCTAATTAATCAAATGCTAGTGGTGTAGAGGGTTGAACGTTTGTATTCAATCCATCAGTCCATCAGTCCGTCTGTAAGGCTTTGTATGTTTCTTTACTCAAAGAAACTCAATCAAAGAGACCTATTGCTACAGTTGTAAAAGCCTTTCGTACTATTTTGTTACAATGACCAAGCACTTTGCTCATTGGGTCCCGAATCCTAGAAGGATTTTAAGGAATGGAACTTCTATTGATCATAGATTTAGACTTTGATTGAATTTTAGTATAGACTTATTTAGGTCGCTAAACAATACAGTATTTAGGGTATTATATCGACAACACATCAATAACACGCTGTGATTTTTTAAGCTAAAATCTAAATAACAACTAAGGTCTAAAGTCAAACCTTAATTATCCAAGTTACAAAAACATGAACGTTTTTAACCAAAAACACAGTGACCTAAAATTTTCTACGCGTGTTTACAACAAAATACATTCAACCTTCAAAAACGAACACAGTGTTTCTCCGTGTTACTAGTTCAAACACCCTGTGTGGCACGGTGTCGTCTCGGCCATTTATTAGGGTAGGCTTAACCATATGATGTGGGAGAAAAAACGAGTGATTGATTACACTGATATGTGGTGCTGGAGTTTTTGTAAGGACTTCCAGTGTATGGAGACCTTTAGATGGTAAGGATAGGCCTCTTTAATTAGGGATTTGCTGCGGATTTCAATAACTTATCTGTCTGTTGTTTTGCTTACTAGAGATACAATATTGACGTTAGCCCCCTTAAAAGCAATGTTAACTCCTATATAAGTAAGCAAATCAATCAAAACAGATAGGTTCCTGAAATCAGTCTTTACACACGTGGCACGTAATTTTTGAAGATGTAAAATTGAATTGGTCGTGAAGAGGTTCGAATTCGTGAAGTAGAGGCTTATCTATTGATCATATTCTTACATGCTTCATTGCGTTTTTTTTTACATAAAAGTGTGTATAACGACTTATCTTATGCCAGTCCTTGCCAATGAAATGCAGGTCACAGATAGTATGAATTGCGGCAAACGATTCTATTTAAACAAACCGGCTCAGAAGACCTTGCTCTAAGGCACAACATAGCCAAAAGAAAACATCGTAAACTATGCTACAATGCACATTATTATAAAGCTTTCTAACTCCCCACAAATCTTTTATCACTATACATCCAACTAGAACCACTAACTGGCTGCTACATTAAATCCTACAGAATTTGTCCAAGCAAAGTTTTGCGGTTCGACAATTAAAGCATTGCTTCATACCCTGGGAACTGGGTTGTCGGCCATAGTTACCACATTACTGTTGCGGTCATACTGTATTATGTTTTACTGGTTATTTTACACTGAAATTGGCGAAAGGGAAATTGTTCTTCGTCTTTTCTGTTGCTTTGATAATAATTAAGTAATCATGTGATTGACCGACTAAATATTCTGTTGTGATCGTAAGTCTTACTTTTGGAGACCTCTCTACCATAGTTCTCATTAAACGAAGACCCGGCTGAGATATACTATTAAAAAATCTGAACTTGATATTGGTAAAAACAAAATCTTAAGAAACAATATCGATAAAAAATCTTCTCTTAAAAAATATTCAAGCGGCATACTTACTCAAAAACTTCTAATGGCTTACCAAATTAATATCAATAATTTTACTGAATAGGCCTTCAAAAATAACAAGGCTTTTACTTAATAATTTGTTTAGGACTCAGGTGGCACAAACTGTATTTCACTGGCAAGTCAAATAATTTATGGTCCTTCGCTGGGACCTATTAAATACAGAATAAGTTTTAAGAAAATTGTATTTCTGTCTAAACTTTTATTATTTGTTCGCCTAAAGAGCTAAAGAGTTTGTTTGTTTTAACGCGCTAATCTCAGGAACTACTGGTCCGATTTGAAAAATTCTTTCAGTGTTAGATGGCCCATTTATCGAGGAAGGCTATAGGCTACTTTTTATCCGGGTGCGTCGAGTAGTTCCCACGGGACGCGGGTGGAACCGCTGGCAGAAGCTAGTTTTCCAATAGTTTTAATCTCTTTATGGGCACCTAGTTAATGGGATTTTTTGATTGGGGTTATGAAGATTCCCTACTCATTATAATAAAAAAAATACTGAACAATGTTTGCAGTTATGTTCCTTAAGTTCGTGCAAGTTCCCTACGTAAAATACATTAAAAATTAGACAGAGAGGCCATTTAATTTTCACAAATTTTCACGAAAATGAACCTTTTAATTAACGAGTGAATAGATCTCAATTAACTTCTATATAAGTTACTTTTTTTTTGCAAAAAGTCCATTAGTGTGAATCTCACATTCGTAGAATTATTTTCATTGGAGTAGTTCTTAAACGGTTTCTCAAATTGCTTATTTGTTTAAGTTTAAAAGCTTGTTATTTGAGGTGATATTTGAAGTGAGAGTTTCATAATTGACTGTTATATAGTGATTTTATTATAACAACCAATTAGTGGTAGATTCTGAGAATGGTTACCATTTGAAATGGTTACTTAGAAACGTATTGTTCAGTTTCAAGATATTTAAGAAACTCTTGTATAGACGACAGCAGGTCAACGTCAACGAATCTGTCAAATTTTACCAATCGAATATTAACCTTCCACTATTGTGATAAGGTTGAAAATTGATTGCAGAAATTTAACAGATTGTGGTAACTTGATGTGCTGTTGTCTGTACTTTGCTCGCTGTATGGCTTACGAAGACACGTTTTATACCCTTCAGTAATAATTATGACTGTTAGATAAAAGATTCGGACGAATTGAGAACCGCCTCCTTTTTGGGAAGTTAAAGTTTAAGTTAAAAAAAAGGGGAAACAAATCTATAAGCATTAAGTTTTATATTATCTGAATATGGATTTTCTGCATCACTGCTCACAAGAACAAAAATAATACGATTTTATTTTTACACCGCATATAAAACTATGGGTTTAATAATATCACGCGTAATTTTAATTTGGTCTAGTGGTCGCATAGCGCGACTGCCGATCACAGGTCTCGGGTTCGATTCCCGGGCCAGGCCGAAATCGCTTTGTGGGTTTTAGAAACTTTCACAAAGCAGCCTGGAGTTTGGAAGTTGGCGGTGTTACACCCCCGTGCCTGGGAGGGCACGTAAAGCCGGCGTCCTCGAATGCTACTCAGTAGCAGTCGTATATAAAACCCACGTCAGAGGCCGTCAGGCGGATTTGAGAAAACTCTGACACTAGGGCTTGTTAGGTGATTAAACATGCAGCTCACTCGATAAGAAGAAGAAGACGCGTAATTTGCTTCCAAGACCACAGTAAGTACACGTAGCAGACATAATATTTAAAATATGTAATATCGTAGTACTAGTATTAACAATATTTCTCAATAACTTCCAAATAATTGAGAAGAAACGGTTTCAAACTATTATTTATTCAGTTGTACGAACGGCATTGCTAGGACGCGGCCCCATTTCAGTTCTACGCATGTGTGTGTGTATGTAAATATTATTTTGTAGTCTGTATACACAAGTGCGGGGAGTTGGTCAATCATATGTATTTGGAATGTGGAGTAAAAACCAGGAGTACATGCAACGTGGTGGTGTTAAAGTCCTCGGCTACGGCTGTTCGCGATGAACTCAAAAACAATTGAACTGGTTTGTATGTGGTTTTTAACTGTAGACAGAATTATTAAAAACATAACCCTTCTTGGCAGTCGGTTAGTGATTAAGGTGAGGTCACTATAGATAAGAATGAAAGTACAGACGACAGCACATCAAGTTACCACAATCTATAAAATTTCTGCAATAGATTTTGAACCTTATCACAATAGTGATAGGTTAATGTTTGATTGGTAAAATTTGACGGATTCGGGTACCGTGACCTGCTGTTATCTGTACAGGGAAGACAAAACATTTCTAAACCGATTTTGCTTAGACCCTTGAAAACCACAAAATACTTGCTTCCACAAAATATTTTTCTTGTCATCTTAGTAAAATGAATATGAGTAATTTAATAGTCCAGTTGAAAATTGATATTATGCCTTATAGTTAACATATTAGAGTTAACCATTGAAGGCAGAGTTCAACTTGGTAACCCGACTATACTTGAAAGGAGAATTTAGTTTAACATCACGATAATTTTAGTTTGTAACTGGTACTTTAAGTTTCTGGTTAAAGAGGGTTTTGTCATAAAGAGATTAGGGTTTCATATGATAGTTATTATGGTTTTACTTGAAAATATACGTTAAGAGAAGCTCTTAGTTAAGTAAACATTCTGGTTGAGGAAATACGTTTTCCTATCTTGCAAAGTAAGAGGTTATATGTGTATTTATAAGGTCTATAGAAGCAGACCTGCTGACATTTGTTGTGTTGTTTAAATTAAAAAAAAACGTGAAAAGCAGATATTGATCAAAAAAATCTGTATTTCGAACTAGTTTTAGATCTCCTTGTTCTCATTATTGCTCTTCTGTAAACCTTGGTTTTATACCTATGTTAATATTGTCCGGTATGGACATTATTATTCTTACGCCTCTATTTATAAAATTACAGTCTCTTCTCAATAATAACCAGCCATGGCTTGGTGATCACTTTGATTATTATAATCAGGTTTTTACTATTAGATCTTTACGTCAATATCAATCTCAACATTTTTTATTCTATAGCAACAATAACAAAAAACAATTGCACGTGTAACTGTATCAAATTGCCTAATTTATTACTATTGACCGTCGCCATTTTGAACATTAATCAATTGACTGAAATACTCGATCTCTCGGCGCTAGGATAGGAATCTCTTGAATTAATGATCTTTGAATAAAAATGTTAAGAATATATTAAGAAAAAATCTCTTTAACATGATAATACAGGAAAGGTGAATGGAGTATAATTGGGAGCAATTATGAAAGACTAGCTGATTCTCGCGTCGTCACTTGCATCCCAAGGGAACTACTTATACTTCCCGTATAATAAGTAGCCTAGCGTTTCTCGATAAAAATTTTTCCAAATTGGATTTGTAGTTCCTGAGACTTGCGGGCAAGCAAACAAACTCTTCACACCCTACTATATCATAAATGCGAAAGTTTGTGAGTTTGTTGCTCTTTCACGCTAAAACAACTGTACGACAGGGGTTACACGATCAGTCTGGCGTCAGTCAATTCCACCAGTCTGGTCCAGAATGATGGGAGAATGATCGTGTAACCGGTTGATTGACGGACTGATGGTCCAAAATGTACCGTGTTTTTTGTCCGTCAGTATTTCGTCAGTCTGAGACTGATGCCAGAATGACGCCAGACTGATCGTGTAACCCCTGTCTACGGATTTTGATGAAACTTGGCAGTAATATAGCTTATACATATACCAGAATGACATATAGGCTAGTTTTATTCGGGTAGGAGAAATAGTTCGATCTGAGTTGAAACCCCTGGTAGTAGCAGCAGTAATACCTATAAGTATGGATTTCGGATCGATCTCAAATAGTTTGGCATACAAGCAGATTTTGCACATCAAAATATAATAAGCATTAGCCTTCGTCCTTATGTGTCTAATAAAGAAAATACTAAATGCACTGAGGTGCCATTTTGCAATAGGTACTATTGACAAGCGTGGGTGAAGATAAGGTGTGTAGATTGTATTAAGATTTCATTAAGTAATAATTAACATCCCACACGTCTTACGCTTCAACTAACATGTTATTTAGTTTCGTAAGTTATAAGATATTAATAATATTTAATGTCTGGCTCACGTGCAAAATACGCGCTTTGTAGAGAAGTTTGGAGAATAGCCTGCTTAACTGCGGATTTTAATAACCTATCTATCTATTGATTTGCTTGCTAGAGATTAAATTTGGACAGGCATCATACAAGGTAACTTACCAAATAGCAATCTTTAACTCAAGATAGGTTTTAGAAATCACCCGTAAATCTATAGTCTAACTTTCCTATTGTAAGTGATAATTAACTATGGTAAACAAATGATCATCCCTAGATTTAAGTTTAACACACATTTTGACCATGATTCTTTATTAATTTGTTTATACATACATAGGTTTGTATATACATTGACTATTTAATAAATTATATACTAATGTCGAACGTAGTAAAACTTTTGTTTCCGATTTTTAACCTCCAATTTTACTTCCTTATAATTTAACCTTCACCTGTTCTCGTATATCTAGGTTAAAAAACTTACCCGTTGGTTTCAGGGGTTTGTTTCAGTAGCCGTTGCCATGGTAACCGATCGCCCCGACAAGACCTGCAAAGAGGGAGACAATTAGTTTCGTTTGTAGTTTGTTTTTGACTTTATTTTGTGTTTCTGGGAAATGTACACGTGTTGTTTATTTAAGACGACTTAATAATTATTTTTTTGACGGTCCTTGGGATTCTAGAGTTGTTTTACGCTATCAAATACAATAAGTATTATATTTACTTTGGTAATTTGTTTATTACAAAGAAAAAAATATGATTAGTGGAAATTTTAATGGCCATACTCTTCCTTCATATAGACAACTGAATCCAGTCCGTCCAGTTTCACAGGTTCCATATAAAGTTATATATAGCTATCTCACAGATAATCCTATAGAAATGTTTTTAATTTTTATTACTTTTCTATGGCATTCTCTGTCGAAAACCTCTGAAACTGGCTCTAGGTTACATTAACGTCAAAACATATCTTAGTATATTGTTTTCAATAACAATATTTCTTCGTGATAAGCTACACTTAGATTCTATTTAGGTATTTCCATACATTGCAGTACAATATGCGTAATTTAAAAGGGATCCCTCAAATAAGAGGTCCTTGATTTGAAGGCTTCGACCCACTCAGTAGCTACTCGGACCTTTTCGTAATTGATGCTTCAAATTTTAATTTTACTTCAGAACTCATATATTATGAGTTTCCTTCATGCCACAAAATTGTCTTGGAAAAATTGGTAAAACGATGGTCAGCAGCTGGGCATAAGTAACTAGTGGCTCGATAGCATTCTAAAGCTTGTCAGCAGAAAAAAATATTGTTACATTTTGATCCCGGGGTGTCTACTCTACACCAAATTGTCCAGATCAGGTGACTGGATAGAGCTGGTTAGATAGAATGATTCAATGTAAAACACAGCTGCACAGGTTAGACTGGAAACCGGCTCGAACAAAGTTGCGAAAAGAGTTGCCAAGGTAGATAGACTCAATGTAAAATACTGGAACTCAGCTGCACTGGCTAGACTAGAATCCCACCCGCAAAAAGTTGGGAAAAGGCTAGCCAGTTGACAAACACAAGACATCATCGACGAACTTACTTCTCCATTTACAATATGACTAAGCTAAGAATTACACAAATTAAATGGCCCATCTTGATTTGAACCCACTCGTCTGGGATTTAAAGAACTGATGCGAGGGTTGTGGGTTGATTGTGCGTAAAGATCTGGTTAATTGAGCTGAAGGATGTCAGTTCTTCAGACGTATCCGTTTCAACGTTAATTTGATTCATTTATAACCCTCCAACCACTTAATAATGATGGCATCCTAGCCGATTATCGGCCACGGCGGCTGTTCTCATGTAAGGAGATGAACCAGCTGCGCAGGACATAGTGCACAAGCATTTGCGCTGACACAGGTGCACTCCCTATTCCCTCACTCTCATAACCCGATGGGACGGCAATCCGACACGACCGGAGAGGCGCAGGACCGACATTAACGTGCTCTCCGATCCACGGGACTTATGCACTTAATAACTTAATAATACTAGATTATTTAAGTAACTTGTTGATTTAGAGTGGAGGTTATTAATAAGCTGAAAAAGTTATTGGTAAGTTTGAAGTCCTGATTTCTATCTTTGGATGGTATTCCTGGAAATGTTCCAAAAGTCAAACGAGTCTATTACATGAGCTTCAATTCACTCTTTACTATGTTATTCAAAGGCAGATCACCAGAAAACGTCAAGGGAACTATTTCTCGCAGTCGGATAAAAAGTGCCTGCCCAAGTCTTAGTTCCTTTCTCAGGCTCTATAGACTATCTGAATGTGGTACACCAAACATTTAGATCAGTTCAGCAGTTTTGGCGTCAAAGTGTGATATGACAGACAGACGAAGTTCCTATCGCATTTATAATATCAGTATTCTTCCCTCCTTTCAAATCTTCCTTACTCCAAAAGGCTTTATAAATAAGTGCGAGATCACAATAAAAAATCTAACAAATGGCAATCCGTCTTCCAAGAACTTCTATTCAAAACTAACACAAACGTAGATTCACGTACAAAAACGTAAACTCCTAACTTGAACTAAATTGCGAACAATAAAACACACAAAAAATAATAATATCGAAACAATACGAGTTGCAATAACTTGCGTGACGGAAACCCATGGTATGGCATACAACTTTTTTGCCCAAGCCATTGAACTATTAACCACAATACAAATACCGTTCACATCACCCTTATAACAACGGCACAAGTCATAATTTACCTTGCACAGTACACTCCTATTATTTTGTATTGCTGTTATAAAAGTCGTTGTTTTATTGCAGTTGTATTGACCCTTATTGCGTGTGAATAAGGGTGTTATTTCCTTGATGGGAGTGTAAATGTAAACTGGTTAAGTTGTCATAAAGTTGTCTTGGTAGAAGTTCAAGGTTTTACTGAGTTTCCGGATGATTACTGTTGGCGGTTACTTGTGGGGATAATTCACTTTTAATTGGCGGAGTTTAGTTCGCGATGAGTGGTAGAAAGTGTGCATTTGTTCTAAGTTTTGTAGTTTAAGACGCGTTAGCAGAAGAAATATGAACGTGTGCCTGATGACCTCGACAACATTATTCTTCATTTATTATCTTTAGTTATATACTGAATGCGAAAGTACCTCTGTCTGTCGGGTTTTCACTCCAAAACTACTAAGCCGATTTAAATGATTTTGATTGTGTACCAACAATACCAAATGATTTTGATAATCTACTCTAGAGCCTGAGAGAGAACCTAGGCTACATTTTATCCAGGTGCGGGAAGTAGTTCCCTAAGGATGCAGGACGCTAAGAACACCCAGTTTTGAATAGTGTCAAATACAAGCCAAGCTACGCTTTTATAGTTACGTTATTAAGAACAAATGATGACTGTAATAAGTATATCTAGATAATAAGAAGAGATCTAGCTTTTCTTGATTTATTATTCAAACGTTTAGGTCATTGACTGTTTGCCGTCTAGTTAGCTAGGTTTTTGTGATAATTGATAACTCAGAAAGAACAGACATGACAAAATGTTTAAAGGCGTATATGCTAATAACACCTCTAAAGATCAGGCCACAACTCCAACAAATATCTTATAGATGGCTTATAATGGCTTAATAGATGATATACGGTCAAAAACTGCAACGTAACCCCACAAATATTAAACTACACTGCAATTTTCCACAAAATCATAGCACGAGCAAATCTATCATGTTCCGAAATAGAGCTGTCCAACTTTAATATTTCTCGTAGAAAGATCGCGATAAAAATAACATGCTTCCAAGTAACCACTAGTGTTGTGCATCGGTCCGGACTCCGGACTTCAACCAGGCATCCGATTCCACCCAGATAGTGAGAAATAGAAAATTCTTATACATATTGGCATTTTATATTCAAGAAAATATTTTTAGACTTCAATTCTTTGAAATTGAATGTTGCTTGACGGAAGGATATTTATCAGTTTATTTGATCACTTGGTATTTGTGGAATAATTTAATGAAGAGGCGGTGGATCGACCACCATGCTCATATACCTACGTAATTTTTGCTTATTTATTATGATTCATCTCATCTGCCTAGCCTTTTCCCAACTATTTTGGGGTCGGCTTCCAGTCTAACCGGATGCAGCTGAGAACCAGTGTTTTACATGGAGCGACTGTATCTGACCTCACAACCCAGTTACCTGGGCAATCTGCACCCCTTGGTAAGACTGGTTGTCAGACTTTCTGGCTTCTGACTACCGTAACGACTGTCAAAGATGTTCAAATGACAGCCGGGACCACTGTTTATCGTGCCTTCCGAAACACGGAAGAACTAGTTATGAAAAGATACCCATCCACGGACCGACCGCGTCAAGCGTTGCTTAACCTTATGATCGATCGATCCGCGCGGCTTTGACTTAGCCACGAGCTCTTCATTTATTTATTTATTATGATTCTACATTAAATTATTTATTTCGGAAATATAAGATTCGCCATCTTTCTTAAGACTTTAAAAGACTCGACAGAATCAATAAACTGTTTAATACAGTTCTGGTACAGCACATCAAGTTACCATAAACTGTCAAATTTCTGCGATAGATTTTCAAACTTCGCACAATAGCGGAAGCTCAAAGTTCGATTGGTAAAATTCGTGTAGGCATTGTATTACTTGCTGTCTTCTAAACAACCTGTGAGTGAAGACCATTTAAGAATTTTTGTAATAAACAAACAAAAAATAACAGTATCGTTACCGTATCCAACTGGTCCTGTACTCAACACCATGTCCCATCACTGGATACAATCCCAATAGGTTTGAAATCCCAGAATATCTAGGGACAGGCAAGCCGATCCTGACTTCTTGCTTAAATAGGATCATATCATTCCCAGGAGATATGATTTACTGAAGAGTTGCAAATGGAAAAATTGCCACTTTCCAAGATGGTTATGGTTTTTTAATAATAAATTGATGGTGTGGCTTGTGGTGAAGACAGCATTATTGTGTGTTAAAAAATAGAAAAATGTAATTCCGTAGTTATTGAATGGCTTATTAACTGCAAATCACGGGCTCAATTAAGATCAGAGGACATAGAGACCAGAAAATAGTGCAATGATTTTTATTTTTTGGATATAGTTTTTCGAAAACTATAGGTACAGCATTGACAAAACCCATTACCAACCGTGCGAAAAGAGAACTTTAGTACAGACAACTTTAGCCAGCACAGCAACCTGCCTCAATCTGTTAAATTTCTTCAATAGATTTTCAACCTTATCACAATAGTGGAAGGTTAATGTTCGATTGGTAAAATTTGACAGATTCGGGTAGGTTGACGTACAGTCTGTACGCTCAAACTAGCACTATAAACAAAAAGGTTCTACAACAAAAATCAGGCTACCACCTCACCTTTTGATTAAAACTAGCTTCTGCCAGCAGTTTCACCCGCGTCCCGTGAGAACTACTCGGCGCACCTGGATAAAATGAGCTATTTAACACTGAAAGAATTATTACAGAGGCTAGCGTATTATAGACAAAAAAAACAACGATCTCAAAATCAATTACAACGTTATCTACCTCGTTCTAATTCCCATGTAAGTTCCGAAAATTACAAAAACTCATAATGGTAGTGTCGCAATGTATTGTGCGGTATAATCGTACAGTCGTGACCTCAAGAGGAGCGCTTACTCACGACTCACCGAGGTCACTTTCACAGTAATGGGATGCGTACTTGTAGCAAATTAACTGAGATAAACTTTGATAAGATTTTGAATAGTATCTATACTAATATTATAAAGCTGAAGAGTTTGTTTGTTTGAACGCGCTAATCTCAGGAACTACTGGTTCGATTTGAAAAAATCTTTCACTGTTGGGAAGGTAGATTATCCCCAAGTAACATAGGCTAAATATTGCCTGGTTACGGGAAGTAGTTCTGTTATGATGCGAGTGAAACCACGGGGAACAGTTAGTGATGAATGAATTAAAAGCATTTTTTTGAGTAAAAGACAGGTGCAAAAGAAATTATTCAACTTGGTTGCATAAATGGTGCAGCTGCATCTTCGTATCATCTTAATTACCTGTATTTGCAAGTGGTTTCAGCACTTCTTCCTAATCACATTTTGCATGAAAGATAGTTGTAATTATATTGGTATTAATAATGTATTCAAATTAATTATTCATTGATACTGTATCAACATATAACCAAAGCTAACAATATTGAGTTTCAAAGCTGCTCATGTTATCCCAACGTCTATCATTATATTTAGCCAGATTATAAGCAATTTATCCATGTGTGGAAAGTAGATCTTTTAGGATACTAATGAGTCACGAGAGAAAAGGCTAGGACTAAATCTTCTATAGGTACGTATAAAAATCAAAGCCCTGACTCATTCACTGACTCATCAACGCAGGGCCTATGCCCGTGAACCTATGAAGCTGAAATTTTGCACAGAGGTTCATCTTAAGACTCATGCAGATAAGAAAGGATTTCCCGAAATTCCCACGGGAACGGGAAACAGCAGCATTTTAAGTTTTACGCGGGCGGAGCCGCTGGCAGAAGCTAGTAAGCAATTATTTATCCACGTGTAGAAGTAGATCCTTAAGGATTCTGGTGAGACCCGACGGAAAAGCAAGAATAAATCCCTACTAATATGTATTATAAATGCGAAAGTAACTCTGTCTGTCTATTACGCTTTCACGCCTAAATGCCACGCCACGCCGATTTTGATGAAATTTGGTACAGAGATAGAATAGACCCTGAGGAATAAAATAGGCTACTTTTTATCCGGGTACGTAATAGTTCCCTCAGGAAGCGGGCGAAGCCGCTGGCAGAAGCTAGTATTTAATAAATTGTTAAAGAATTTGACACGGAAGAATATCGCATATGGTTATGTTTACAATTCTTTTGAAGTGATGTCAGACAGAAACTGTTTCTTAGAAGTATTTTACCGCGATAATGATACTCTTGAATATTCACGTTTTGCGAATGTACAAGGTATTGAATCGGGTATTATAATAAGCAGTTTAATTTTGTACCCTTAAGTTGGTTTTTTTTAACATATTACGCCGACCCGTAATAAAATTGGGAACTGGGTAGTAGGATACTGATGATCAAGGTGTTTTGTTTTTGTGTTATACACAGCAAAGTTCTTAGGTACAAGTTACCACAATCTGTCAAATTTCTGCGATAGATTTTGAACCTTATCACAATGGTGGAAAGTTAATGTTCGATTGGTAAAATTTGACAGATTCGTATACGTTGACCTGCTGTCGTCTGTACATCAAGAGGAGAACTAGGTCCGTATGAATAGAGCCTCTCAGATTTATTTAAACTGCAGCCTATTCGCCAAATACCTATCTATAAACAGCATTTTGCAAGAATTTTGTATGGAAACTAATAAGTATCTTTCTCTCTCATCTGACAAGCTTATCTTAGACAGCCAAGACGCTTTTAACACAACATAAAGTAAATATGTAACATCAAAAATAAATCCACATTGAAAATCCTCCTAGATCTTCGCAAAGATATCTGCTTACCAGCGAGGCAATCCAATCAGCTCGCCAGAGGCAGGTATCGGGAAATGGCGTCGATCTCGCCAATTCAATTTCCTTATTGTGACGCCAACCGAATATGGATATATTACATGTCAGGCGAATTTTAGGTCATTTTCGTAAAGCTTAAAAGGATAAAGATATATTTATTGGTTTAACGGCCAGTTACAGATGTTCCAGATAAGATTCTAGATAGCTATCTGACAAATAATGCTTTAGAAAAGTAGTCAATATTAAAAACATTTATATATCCAAATATCCATTATCTGTCACATAGTCGTGACCTCAAAGACGGCAGACGCTACTCACGACTGCACGAGGTCACTTTGACACAGTAATAGGGAATGCGTCGTTGTAGACATTAAACTGAGATAACATTTGAATAAGAAATTTTGAA
>NWSH02000613.1:2612905-2630151 GCA_002382865.2 Heliothis virescens | reverse complement strand
AACTTTTCTAAGTTTGTATGTACTTTCTAAGTATGTCTTAGACACCAATGGCTGATAAAAGGTGAAGGAAACCATCTTGAGGAACCCGCATTGAGCAAGCGTGGTGATTAACGCTCAATCCTTCTCGATATGAGAGGAGGCCTGTGCCCAGCAGTGGGACGATAAAAAGGCTACAAAAAAAAAATTGATTGACAACTATTATTTGGTAATTTGGTAAAAATGGGCTAACATAATGCCCTATTCTAACGAATGAACCATGTACCCGTATACAATTAGATCTGCAAGCAAGTCTATTGTGCAATTGTGCATCTACAAATTATTATAATGCTTAATTATTGTATCAGATACTACAGAGCTTTTATAGACAAGAATATATTTTTTTTCATCAACACTAGTCAACAATTGTTTTCTTAATTCTTCTCCGTTTACAATTTAAACCTCATCTCCAAGGCTATTCTATTTACTGTTTCTTAAAGGCCGTACTACATTTGACTAAATGATTCTAATTTCCCAGAATTCAAGTTGCCTGAATATTTGATGCTCCATTTAAACAATTCAGGATCATTGTCGCTAATAGGATTCACTGTCTGTTCACTGTTAGCCGTTTTATATTTAATGTCTTATCTGTTATTTAGATAATTGACAAACCGTTCTTTGATTATAAGATTTAGAAATATATTTTAAGTTACATGATACTATTTTTTATTTGCTCAAACCCTCTGCTCAAAAAATTTCAAAGTGATCTTTCGGTATAAGAGTTCAGTCTTTAATTCTTTGTCCTGTTTCATGGGTTTCCTCTGGATTTAAGGTCATATTATCTAAATCGGTTTGTTCATATTCAATTGTAGGTAAAAGACAGCTAGATTTACTTTCACAATCAAAATGTAAATACGGAAAGGATATATTTCAGTTTAAACCATTATGTTCAGCCCGTTTCCTTTCCTATAATATACAGCATATTTCTTCGTCCTAATGCTATGTTAAGTCATTGTCTAGTCTATTATGTTTTTCTCAAATGTCTGCTATTTCCTTTCATGTGGTGTTCTCCCGAATTTATCGTCTCTAACTTTACTTATTATTTCAGTTCAGTGCGTAACTTTAGTGCCATTTAGCGTCCTTAAATAAACTTAACGACCAAAGTTGTACTTTCTTAGTTTTTTCTTGAATCTTGGTCACTTTTGCCCTGGTTGTCAACAAATTACATATACCTTAAGATATGGCAATAAATTTTGCAGTTCAGCAAATACAGTGACTTGAACAAAGACTTCATAAATTCACCGCAGAATTTCCAAAAGGAAGCAACTTAAGCAGAAATACACAATCCGCAAATAACATTAACAGGTCCCAGGTGCCAGGAAACGAGCCTATAATCATACAATTCTACTTTCTCCAGCTTGCAAACTGTCAATGTTTCTAAACATCGTATTTCCTCTACTAAGTATAGAATATACAACACGCATTCCTAAGCAGGCTACAAATAGATAGAACCCCCCTCACCACATCTTATAAGAGTTGATCCATTGACTGGAGCGCTGTGTTCAGTCTACAATGCTGACTTTGCATTAACGCTTCAACCACGAGGTCTGTTTGAACAAGTAATGTATTAGGAATTGAATTAGGTTTGGATAGCTCAGTTTTGAAGGATGACGCAGCTAAAACTTAGATGAGATTTTGTGCTACTGTGTTCTCTGAATTTGCTGCGTAATTTATATGAGAAGTTTTGAAGATTCGATTGAGGAAATATGTAGCTTACAATCAAATTTCTTCTATTCGTTTAGTTCAAGCTTTTTTTCCAGTCACGAACTAAATACAGTCCTAAACAGATTTAGCGAAATTAACTAATGAAGAGTATGGAATGTTGCTATGTGAAAGGTACATCGATAATGATAAATTATTTAGTTAGATGCTATCCAAAGCACGATTCCAATTATATCCTATGACTCAAAACCTTAAATACCAGCACTTGAAGAACACGCATCATTTCATAATCCACACTCACGCATTCCAAGGCTTATAGTTTATAGCCAAGCCCATCATTCAGATCTGCCTGCATCGCTTCTTTATCTCTAACACTATCCAGTTTGCGATCAAGGCCTATTTATAAAGGACCTGCTTGTCTGTTTGTTTCCACACTGAGTGTATTAACATCTGCAGCATGAGTCAGATCAGTATTGGAAATGCATTTGATATTATTGTTTGTATGGACTCCTTATTATGGTAGCTATTACTTTTCAACTTTGAGTAAGTAAGCACGTGGTTTCTGATAAATTGTTGGGGCGAATATCTGAGAAAACATTTCCTAATCATTCGTCTCCTAATCACCTTTCAAGAATGATAAATGTAATACTGGTAATACGTACTTTGACTACCTGACCATTCCATTACAAAAGGCTAGACCAAGTATATTCCGGATCAAGCGATTCAATAACTCGAATGCCGCAGCCAGTCATAAAACAAATGATATCGAGCATCATTAAAATGGAAATAAAAAAAGGCTGAAACGTCCAGTAATAGGAATTCTTAAGCCGAGGTAGGAATTCCTTCGCTCTTATATTTGCGAGCTTTATAATAAAGCTCCGGGCTTTAGTTTTATATTTTCTGAGCCTTTTATGTCTTGTCAGGCGTAGTGATTAGTGCTATGAGTTTTTCTATTGGTTATTAAAGGATAGTGGGTGTATTGGAAGAAACTATTTATATTACACTATGATGATACATTAAATGCGGGCTATAAAAATGTCGTCTATTGTGCAAAGTTCATATTTTGGTTGACTTATATGCACATTTTATACCATTTCGGAAATGAGTAGGTTTGCCAAGAGCGCAAGTAAACAAAAATTACATGAAGAATACAATGCATAGACAAAACCGTGTCACAAAGTCCTGATAGTAAAAACTGCAGTAATATTCATAGTAGGCAATGAAATTATCAAGATGATTATGTTTGAAGAACAATACACCGTGCAGCAGCGATAGCTGTCAAAACAATTGAATGTTTAGATAGAATCGGTTATGTAAAAATGTTAAACACGTGCCTATAAAAGTCGTTGCACGAACTATTAATACAAACTTGGATGTTTTCACTCGGTCATCAAACCGACAGCTCATTACTTAGACTGCAAGCGTGACGAATGACGCCGTGAACATCATACTAGCGTGACAAATTATGATAAAATTCTTATTAATAAAATCGCTGATTAGAGGTATTTGTGAAAACTGGTCATCCGAGGAAGCGTTTTGTAGGTAGGTGTTGACTGTCGATAAAGCTGTTTTTGGTTTGAAACTTTCTTGGTCTTTGTTATTAGAAGATAGAAGACAGCCACATAAAATATTTGCACATAAAATTGCATCCTTACATTTTTTATATCAATTACTTTTGATATCCGACATCTTTCTCTAGTATAAGCCTTTTTAAATCAAAGCTATTAAAATTATTCAGTTCAGAAGTTTCAACACCTTTATTTGATTTTGGAGTACCTGCCTGTACTTCGACTATGTTGCTGTCTTAAAAAATTACTTCATTTTCGCTTTCCTTAAAAATTACTTCACATTTATGTCTTCTATTAGTATATTATGTATAAACTGCAGAAAATACTTCGGTTTTAGTCACTAGTTTCTCCCGATCGTCGCTGTTACAATTACACTGTCTAAACTCCGTGACGCCAAGTGTTAGGAACGACAAATCATGCGCAAGTTTTTGTCGCACGTCATAATCTATTGTGATTTCAGTAATAGCTGATTTGTATTGAGGCATAGTTTTTGTTCTTAGAAATATGATGTAGAGTTCATTGAAGCGATTGAAGCTTTATTAGCAACTGTTATGAGATTGGTATTATTGGAAACGGAGTGAGGGAGTCGTGAGTTTGTTTGTACGTTTTGTCTTTAAACTTTTTATCGTAGCCTATGTTTATTTATGAGAATAATATGTCGTGAACATGATGCGCATGCTAATTACTCATTTGAAGAAAAGATCAACAGTGCCTAACTATGTATATTAGCTTGTATTTCGTCAGTGCATTCAAGTGACTGCTGTCGTATTTACCAGTCATAAGGTAAATCCTAATCAATGTTAAGGTCTTACTTGAAAGCTCTAGAAGCTTCTGCGCGTCTTGCACAGAAGCTTTGGTTTACGATTTCATTAATCGGATCGAATATTTTTTATGATGCTGTTATTGATCTCATTTGTATCAACCATAAGTTCGTGGTATCCTTGGGTATTGTTTCGCTTGGTTACACATTGGGAGGCCCCAGTAAACTGCTAAAACTTGATATGATGAAGCGTGTATTGTATTATATTCGGCTAGAACTTGTGCCTTCAAAAAAATCATCATCAGTATTTTGTCGGAATAGACGATATATAAGACTTACCTAGCCACTATGTTTGACAGGACAAAACAAGCCAAACTTTCGTTACTGATGGAGTTCAGTATCAGAACCATCCAAGGCAAAAATCGTGAATTCAATGAATATCTGTTCAGAAACACTTGAGGTGCACCCACAGATTTGGACTTCACCATGACAACTTCCCAAGTTGGCACCACCAACAGCATTGCCCACAATCCACAAGTGTCCACCTTGGAGCAAGCAAATCAACTAATCTGTGTCATCCAAGCCACAGTTTTTTCACCATGCTCCCGAAAACACCAACAGTATCACTCAAAATCCACCAGTATACCAACTCCGGACTAAGCAAGGCAACGAGTCTGTGTCTATCAACCACAGATTTTTAACCATGCCACCGAAACACCAACAGCCTTACTCCAAATTCACCAGTATACCAGCACCGGAGTAAGCAAGGCAACGAGTCTGTGGCACCGCGTCGAATCCCCGCTTTCTCTCACGCTCGGCTGGCAGATGCTGCGGATGAACGAACATTCGCAGCCCGCTTAGATAGGCTCTCGGATTTTAAATAACACGCTTATTATAGGAAGGTCAAGTTTAATTTGTCTTTCGTGCCTTTTTTGGTGGGTTTGCACCTAGTGGTAAATAATGGCCTTAGAATTGCGTAGTTGAGTCATCAGCGTTGAATCGGATCTTGGCCCATTTTGCTTTGTTTGAACTTTACCAGTTTCCATCCTAAGATTTCCCAACAGTACATTTATTGAAATTGTGACTCTAGGGAAATTGTGTATCGTCTCATTGTGGGCCTACTGGAGTCTCATCAGTTATGTATCATCCTCTATCACTAATCGCCTATGCTCGTTCCTTCATGTAACCTTTCATTCAATCCATTCATATTTCATATCGGCACGTTTCCCAATCCATCAAGTATTTATGAAAACTGAACTCATAAGAATGCGCATACATGAAAATGCGATTTTGAAATTTTAAATTATTCACCACTTGGCAAATATTTATTTATGAAAAGTAGCTGGAATTTTTATCAGACTATGTTTGCTCGGAGCAAAGAAAGGGGTTCATAATGCTTGAGCTAAAAATTCCAATAAATGAAAGGAATCTTAGGATCTTGAGATCAATAACCTTGGTGCAATCTGTAATAGGCAGCAGACAAAAAAGGAGGTGCATATTGCACCAATTATTTGCATGCAAGCTAACGCATGCAACAAAACAAACGCAGATGGAAAAAAGACAATCAAAATGTGCAAAAAAAACTATGCATGAACATGGTTTTTATTCTTGCAGTTTCATGTTATCAAGTATAAGTTTGTTTTCTACGTAGAGATAAACAGAGAAACGCCTGCTTTTATTTTTAACGTCCTACGTTTTACGTTTTCAGGTAGCTAACCTTTTAGCATTTTAGGTAATATTTAAATAAGGCAGGTTTACAGCTTAGCATAGCTTTCATACCGAGACGTAGTATCCCCATGTAGGAAATCACTAGACGAGTTTAAATAACAATACAAAGCTATTATTAAATGATAGCGTTTCTTTGTTGTTTTGTACTAAGAATTTGATGTTATGACTGTCTTATCTGTATGTGCATAGTAGGTACATACGGACTACATATGTGGCTTATGTATTTAGAGACGATCGAAGGTCAGTCTCGTTGTATGAGATAAGGAGCCAGTCAATATGTACAGCTAGATGTATGTATGTAGATTAGCAGCTTCAAAGAGAAGGATAGATACTTTGTGACTCAGAAGACGTAAGTACAGATGTACGCACATCAGCCCACTTCGATTTGTCTTTCTTCAATAGGTTTTCAACCTTACTACAATAGTGGAAGGTTATAATATTCGATTGGTATTTGTCAGATTTTTCTGTACTACCACTAGTCTGTACTACTTGGTGATATATGTAGATTAATAGCTTCAAAAAGAAGGAATAAGAGTACTTTGTGACTCAGAAGACGTAAAGCACAATAATATTCCGTAGTTTGAGTAAAATGTCCGGTAAAAGATATTTATACTAATTTTGTTTCTTACAGCAGGTTCGTTAGTTTAAAAACCAGTTATTTTCCAAATTATTTTGAAAGCTTTCATGCCGAATCTCGCAATTTCAAATGGTAATAGTTCCGAATTTAACATGTAAAAGAAGTTTTAGTGCGTCCTTTGAGTGGCTATGAATCATAATTTACTATATCAGGTTTATAGCCTAACTTATCTTATACCTTATAGTCGTAACTTATAGGCAGTAATTAATAGTGAATCATCCTCCAGTCATCTGCAGTATACAGTGTGTTCTGTTCACAGTAACAACACTAATTGCATTCACTTAACAATAACACGCTGAGCTTACGTCACGCCGTACGATCTTACAATAAAGTACATACAAGGATTTTGTTAAACGATAACCTTTTGACTTCCTTTATTTGCAATATACTTAAAGGAGCACGTGTTGCAGTCATTTATTTAAACGACCTAAATTAAAAAATATTTTTTTTTTTTGAGGAGTCTTGATTTTTCTGGTACGCTAAACGTCAAAGTGACAGCTGTCAAACAAGAAAATTAGAATGTTTGATATCCCATTTTGGCATGTATCTTCACAGAATTAAGTAACATTTTCTGAGTAACTCGGAGAAATATTATTTTATTTAACAAACAGAAGATTTCAGCTGTCACTTGTCTTATCTTTAAATACCCTTTCAACTGACTGATTTTCGCAAATGTCATGTGATTTTTTCTCACAGAAGATTTAGTAAAACAAATGTTGTAGAAACGAAAAAGTATTATAGCTGCCATTTATATCGGGAAAATTGTTTGTCTGTTGTAGACAGCGGATCATATTAGTTAGAATTCTTCACAAGTTTTCTGAGAAATGAAACTAATTGACTTCGTTTATCGTTATGCTATCTGCTAATCACTTTTGACGATCGCAGATTCATATCGTGCTTTTGATTTATGCTCTTATGAGTGAATTGTTTTGTGAGAAAAATATACTTTGTTTTTGATGTGGTTTAAGTATAACACATTCTTAAAATTGCTTAGGAGTTTTGCCTATTCTATAATATTTGTGGAGCCTCGGGGAATTTAGTAACACAGTCCCATTTAACTCTTAACTTCTGCAGTAGGTAACTACTGGTAATTGTAATAGCCAAAAATAAGATGACTTATTTTAGTCACACAATCATCTATTATTATACGTATGTAAAAACGGCTATTTTAAAAAATGACCTCCCATTGTCTTACAATCTCATGACGTCATTTAAAAATTGAACGTAATCTAAAAATGTACGTGCTTCTAACATTGCACGTCTCAAATGCAATAAAGATTCCCATGCACATTGCGATCGACGACAAACCAGGGCCATAATTGTCTTGACATGAACAGATAACGAACTTCCTCCTACATAATGGTGCGGCACATATTTTTTGCTCATATCTAACCATTTTATCTGAGTAAACGTCAGGTTTCACCGTGTTTACTATTCTGTTGTGTTTATCAATTATTTTAGTGAGAGTTGAGTAATGTGCATGCATTTCTCATGCATGTGAACATAAAAGTTATACACTACAATTTTAGTGGGTTAAACTGACATGAGCATATTATATCTTCCACTTTAATGTACTCACATTTACCCATAAAAATAAACTTTATAGTATTTTCCTTCTCGTCTTAATCCATCCTAAGGTTGTCTGGAAGAGATTGCTCATTGTTACCTTACCTACTTTTATTTTTGAGATCCAAAATGTAAAAATCGGTGTACCTAATAAAGTATAGCTATCTTTCTTTGTGCTGAAACTAGAACACATTAATCCACAATAATGAAAACGAGCCTTATCTAAGGCTCATTACGCTCAATATACTACAACTAGCAGTCGTATTATGAATGCGACGCCTTACAACTGCTGATGACTCACAGTGAACTTGCCCGCCACAAGTTCAACGATTGTCGCAGGGGAGGTCGCACTATCGATTGTTTAATACGTGCGGTGAATAGTCGGCTTTAGTTTTTCTTACAACACTTGTGTTACGTGGTGTGGTTGTCTTAATTTAATAAGTAGAAGAGTCCGGTTTCTAAAAATAGTTATTTACCATGTTTATCTATACAGTTTGACGTTTGTTTGCTTGAACGCGCGAATATCAGGAACTACTGGACAGATTTGAATTTTTATTTCAGTCTCATGACCTTGGTCATACAGAAAGAAAAAAAAAAGAGTTGATGGTGGAGCCAGGATTGAAATCAATTTATTCAAACTGACACAGTCTACAGCTGCTGATAGCCTTATCTAAATAATTTAACAAACAAAACTACCGAGGAAAATAGCCACTGCGTAGCTCCTTTCAAAACATAAGTATAGAACTAAAAAAATCTAAGTATCAGAGCTAAAGACCCGAACAAAATATTAGTCCAAAAAAAATAAAAGGAAAACATTTAATCGACTAAAACGAGTGTTTTTAAACTGAAGGAGCACTTCATCCGCTATTTCCCAAAGTATCATAACAAGGTACTCAAAGATAAAGCTCTCGTATACCAAGTCGTATCGTGGCCTTTTGGGGCCTGTAAAAAGAACTTTACAACGGCATGAGAACAAAATGTGTTTACTTCAGAAACAATGAAAAATGAAGTGGTTTATCCCGCTTTAATTTTCAAAATTATTGGTTGATAAAACTCCTGGATTGACTGAAGTTAGATGTTTTTTTTTAAGTATTTTATTTAGTAAAGGAATACTATAAATAACTAGAACGAAATAGATTGACAAAATCATCATCGTGATCATCAACTAAGCAACAAGGGGATGATTGAGATCTAACACGCTAATATTGTTCCGACTACAAGGAAATAAGGATAACCCGTATAATTAAAATAAGACACTAGTTTCTCCAAAAAATTCTCTCTTAACAGGGAACTACTCCACGTACCCGGATAAAAAGTATATAGCTTCCTTGATAAATGGTCAATATTTTTTTCAAATCGGTTCAGTAACTCCTGATATTAGCGCGTTCAAGTAAAAAGCTGCAGATTCATAACATTAGTACAAATATGTCAAATTGTGAAAGAATTCCCACTTCAAGAGCCGAGCTCCATTTGGCACGGAAACACAAAACACTTAAAGAGCTTCTAATTAAAAACTACAATAAATCAACCTCGTGTCGGTTGCTGTTTACTTTTTCTAAAACTAACTGTAAACAGTTTCCCATCATTAAAGCGAACTATCATGACACAAAGGCGACTTGTTGCGACATGGCTCCCGATACGGTGTGAACATGGAGTAGCTAGGGCATGGAGTTTTACTGTTGATTTTATATTGGTTAAATACAGAAGCACAAATATAGAGTTTGATATGTGTTGATAGGGCAGACTTCTACAGCAAAATTTTAGGAAAAATATTTAGTTTTAATTCCGCGAGACGTAAATTGAGGCTCAAATTCAGGATGTAGTCCTACTGTCATGCATATGTAGCAAAGGTCCCACCTATGGCAAATTAAAAACTTTACCTTCAAACCTTACGGTGAGTTACACCATTTACCTGTAACGATAACCGAACAATTTTAAGGCAATACTATTTGGGGGCAAGTATACAGCTGGTTATTAATAGTGCAACTCACCCTTGTCTTCAAAGTAGCAATGAATATAAATGAAGCGTTGTTTTTGTGCACTATCAATACATTTAACATAAACATTAAAAAACCAACACAAATAAATTTAATCACCACGGTCCTATTAGAATTACTATCCAAAACAACAGTAGTGCAATTTACAAAGCTGTAGGCATTGGCAAAATGTCTCAAACCACAAGCTAAGCCCTCCATTTGCTAGTCACTCCACGTCACAGCCCAATACGGGCCGTTCAGGCTGTCTTGTTACACCCACAGAACGAGTTGTTTGATGGACGTGCGTCCTAGAATTCGTTATGAAGTTTCGTGCTGTCTATGTAAAGTTTGTAAAGCTCACGATTATTGGCCCGTTAGCTGGGGTTGATAAATTGCACTCACAGTGGACGGCTCTCGTTTATTTTCAATTTGAATTTGCCTGTTTGACTCTGTTGTGAAGTCTTGTTGAGAAGGCCGTGATTAGTGAGTCATATTTTAACTTGTAGTGTGTTTGTTTAAAAGTTCTCTGTCTCAATCTCTTCACAAGTTTGCCTAGTCCTTATCCTGTCTATTTTGATCGTCTCCTTTATGATCTGAACGTCTCTATTTAGTGTATCTTCCTTTATTTAAATTTTAATCGTTAACCTAAGCAAAATTTTAAAAAAATCTTGCATTTTGCCTAAAGCATCAAATTCCCTGACAAATATCATTTCATTAATTCAGTATAATATTCCATTACACATATATTTAAAATCAATGCGCATTGTTTCATGGTAGGGTAGACACATAGTCTTCCCACACAGTTACCAAAACCTTCACTTCTTGAATACTGTATTTGTTCCGAAAACAAGAAATCATAAATATTCATGAACCTCTCAGGCAGCATATAATTTTAGCATTCGCAAAGTAATTTGATATTTGCCTTCCGTTTAAAGCAAGTACACTGTGCCAGTTATCAATTCACACTCATATTACAATTTGGATTTATTGCTTAACTAGCTGATTCACGCGATTGTGACCGCATATTGGCCCAAATATTGGTTCAAACGTTGGAACAAATATATGTTCATTTATGCTTTGTTTTTTTTTTATTCTTTATCCGTTTTACTGTGAAAAAAAATCAAATAGACAGAATAACTTTCTTGTTATAAGTATAGACGTCCTACTTACGTTGATCTCAGAATTCTATATAAGAGGTAGGTGTTCTGAATAAATCGTTGGTTCTTGAGCTTTAAGCGGGAATAATGAAGAAAATTAAACCTCCATTTACATTGGCATCTACGACAGTTTAATTGGAATATTGAATATTTAAATTAGCTGGATTTTGTGAAGGGCGTACATGTAATAGACAGCGATTATCTGTTTATCCGTTTTGTCTGTGCTAGTTAGTAAATTGTATTTGCAATGTATTACATTTCAGTCGTTTATTATATTGAATTGGTTTATGAGATTATATTATGTTACTACCTAGGATAGGCCATATTTACTATGCATTCGTCACAAAATTGTAATAAAAATACTAAATTAGAATTTCAGTTACGTTAATGGAGAAATTATTTTGAAAAATTGTATTGGGTTCAAGAAAAATCATATTCAAAAAGGTTTTCAAAATAAATCTTAAACCCGAAAAAATATTTTTTCCAATAAATTAGGACATTTATTTTTGACATCCAATGCTTTTCGTTCTAAGTATATCTTAGACACCAATGGCTGATAAAAGGTAAAGGAAAACATCTTGAGGAAACCTGTACTATAAAGTCTGAAATCACCAACCCGCATTGAGCAAGCGTGGTGATTAATGCTCAATCCTTCTCCGTGTGAGAGGAGGCCTGTGCCCAGCAGTGGGACGATAAAAAGGCTACTAAAAAAAAAATGCTTTTCGAAGAAATACCATTTATCCCGAAATAGCTTGTCACCCAAAAACAGCGGAAAAGGCCAAATACAAATGAGGCTACACTATTCAGAAATCGTACTCCGAATCAATTAATATTACCCCGAAACTACCAATAAGTAAAATCGAAAACACGGATCTAATTTTGGCGTGACGTAACATAATGATGTTATTTAGTGGGAAATGTTGGTCGTTTAATATTTTAATTTTGTTTCCACTGAATTTTGTTTTAGTTATGGACGAGTTGACAGCTGTGGTTTGTTTCGTTGGGTCAATTGACGAATAGTGGCAATATTTGTGTTTTGTAATACAGGGTTTTGTTTAAAAATACATACACGCGGTCTATTTAAGAGCCCATGTTTTAGAAAGTCGATTAATAAAGTTTTTCAAGATTTTGATCACATTTTGCTTACTTTACGTTACAACCTACACGAATCTGTCAAATTTTACCAATCGAACATTAACCTCCCACTATTGTGATAAGGTTGAAAATCTATTGCAGAATGCTCATCTGCACCTTATTGTGAGAGCTAGCTCAAAATATCAGATGGATAGGTATGCACGTTTTGACAATATTTTTTAGACTTTACGTATATTGTCTACACGTAGGTAGGTTAGAGAATTGAATTTATTCTAAGGACCCATCTTACTATCTTTGTATAGCCTGATTCATAAAATTGATAAAGTAGAAATAATGTGTCTAGAGTACAGTAAATGAAACAAGTAACAAACCTACAATTTACAGGTACTGCCAAGCTGGTCACGCGATAGGCCTGTCTGACCACAGACTCTAAACTTAGACTGGCCACGTGGTTACACGCAATGCTGTTAGTTGCTGCATATATTAACCATTAACCACTTCGGTAATATTATTGTAGTACTTTTCGACTATAAAGCTGTTTTTTGTAAGGAAAATTCTTAACGTAGTACCTGGTTTTTTTCTAGATGAGTACCATCCACAGTTCAGGTTATTTCTATAAGAAACTTCATGATCATAGTCAACTGTTATATCCGTCAAAGTTTTCTAAATAGACTCATTTGCAATAAGTATTATCATTGTCCTGCCCTTATCCCAACTTTATTCGGTCATCATATCTTATTCCATAGTGGTCTCTCTGATGCTCATCCTTCAAGTAAAAGCCACTTTCTTTACTTGATTAATAGAAAGACCACTTGCATACAATCTATGAAAAACTTATATGTTCAGCAAATTATAACTAAGTTAACTCACAAGTGAGCTTAACACCACATCCGATATGTTACGTACTTATATACTTATAACAAACTCCAAACACTAATTAAATATTCCAGTTAATTAGATCAAACTTAGAAGACTTAGTACCTACATTAAATTTAGCGTTCACGCGTTGTGTAACCGAAACCCTATTCTCGCTGGAATACGCAAAATTTCGCTTCCGTAATTGAATTTAGTGGAATCTGTTTAGTGATATATCGGATACATCGGATTATTTACAAGGTCTCTGTTAGTACAGTTGCTGACTCGTTAACTCGTATGTCGTCATATGTGACACTTTCTAATGAGATATTGGGTAAAAATAAGCCTATAATTGTTTCCAAAGCAGCACTTGTATTGTTTTATAAGGGAAAAAAGATTTCTCATTTATTATTTTAGAGAACTGGGTTGTTAGAAGAGTATGGACGAAGAAAACTTGCTACGGCGACTTCCAATAAAATTAGGATAAGGGCAGAATAATGAGGTAGTTCTTGCAGCCAGATGAAAACTGTCTTGTATTCATATCATCTATATTTTGTGCTTTCTCAGTCTATTTACGTAGCAAACATCCCACTAAGTTTTGCCAGCGTCTATCGAATAAGAGCTTATTGGGTTTAAGCTATTCCCTGTATTTATTCAGAGTAGGTATAACCTAAACACTTTTTCTGTCTTACGTTTGATGTATGCTTAGCACACATAGATTATTCTGAACTATTGCTGATTAAAATTAACATTTGGTAGACCATTTGGATGCGCCGCCAGACAGTCAATGCTGAACAAAAAGTACAAAATACATAGATATGTATGCATGTTTAGTATGTTTACATAACTATACTACACGTAATTTAGCTATGCATTTGAAGAAAGCGTGTCGACTCGGAAATGCTTCCTTTTGCCACAGTACATACTAATGTTACTGGGCTGCATAATAAATGTAAGTCACTGTTTTTGCCACTCCAACAGCAAAGGCATGCTTAGAAAATCGAGTAGGTAAGTACCTACCATATTTTTTTCGTTTTGTATAAAGTTTTTGGAAATATTTGTAGGTAAACGGCAACGTTTTCTCAAAAATGATATTTTTTCTTAATAGAAAGTACCTTTAAATATAGATCCAGCAATCGGCAAATTACTTATCTCCACGACCATTGTCCAAATGAAAACTTCATCATTGACTAAATGAAAAATGGAAATGAAAAATTATTCATTTACCTAACATTTGCACCTTTGCTACTCTGATCCATCCATTTATCTTGTTAGTAGCCTCCTATATACCATCTGGTTCTCACTCCTCCATCTATCATGCCATCATCAAAACCCTAGGCCCCTTTTAAATAACAACAATAGTAAACACAGGTGCACCACCACAAATGCATAACTAATCACCCACACTACAACAAGCTACGATCAGATGATTCATGAGCGCACGCGCTTCCCGTCGACCTTGACGTATGGGCTGCATGTCACGTCCTGCGTGATTGGCTGGCGTGTAACGTTCGAAAATTTGAATTTTGAATTGTTATCGAATTGTTGTATTGTTCAACTGGTGTCGATTGGTGTTTGAGTTCTGTCAATAGGTGATCTTATTTTGTTTTTTATAGGGTCATACAGAGTCATACTTTGATTTAACTGTTTAGTGAGGACAAATACATCAGTTGTTAAGTGGTATGTTTTATTACAACACATAGGATGTGGTGAAGAAGGGTAGGCGATTTGGGAGCTGTCTTTTGTTTGTAACGTTCGAAAAATGCTGATTTATCAGCCTAATTTGACTAAACGTTTTTGAGTTGAGTTTGACACCTTATTAGCATATAGCCTTAATCCAAGATATGCCTTTTACCGTAGCTAAAAACAAAGTCCTATCCCAAAATATCACGTAACAAATAATTTCCGTAAGGTAACTTTTAAATAGCTTTCCTGGTTATCCATTATGAAATATAATAGTAATAAGTAATAAGTATAAAGGTACACGGGCTCAGGCAAGGCTTCGTGAGGAGCAAAGCCGTCGTAAGCCGGCTAGTCGATGTCACTTCGTAAGCCGCTTCCATTTTTATTTGGGGCTATGAAAACCGCGAATTGTAATTTATACTTTATTATTAGAGCTGGGAACATATCTTCTTGACGTACTTAAAAAAAATGTATTGGTCGATACAATCTGTACTTCTATACTAATATTCTAAGGCTGAAGAGTTTGTTTGTTTAAACACGCTAATCGCAGGAACTACTGGTCCGATTTGAAGAATTATTTCAGTGTTAGATAGCCCATTTGTCGAGGAGACTATAGGTTTTTTATCCGGTTGCGCCGAGTAGTTACCATGGGAAGCAGGTGAAACCGCTGGCAGAAGCTAGTATAGAATAAAATGTAATGTAAGTCATGGTTTCTGAATATGATAGCCGAAGTTTTGATAACGTTATTGCAGTTTGATTTTTTTATTCTTAACAGAAAGACGTGTTCTCACATGGACCGCATTTTCAGCAAAAAGATCTCTGATATATTTCTCTCCGTTTTCGCTGCAACTAATTTTCCAATCAAACTAACCTAACCTAATCCTAAATAGTATTTTAATCGGTACATAACATATAACTAAAATTAAATGTCGCCGTGGATTCCAATTTACAGGCGTAATTACATTTAAATTAGATACTAGCTAATAAATACGGTGTTCAGTAATTGAGCGATATACGAGCTATTTGTGATTGTTTCATTAGCTCTACTGTATTCAATAAGCAAGATAAATTAGGACTAGACTTAAAGGTCCTAATACCTATTTTCTGAGGACTCTATTAGTGTGCACTAACCCAGACGTTGACATGAGTTTAGACAAAAAAGGAACATAACATTTTCTTTAAAAGTGTGAAAATGTGTTGTTGAATAAAATATTTTTGAACTGACATGTAGTTAACTAGGTCAGAAAATAACTATGTATAGGCAACCTCATAAATTGTTCTTTGTTGCACATACCACCCAGGGATCTTTTAAACTGATTAAGACAATTATCGCTAGTATCAGTATTGACCTCAAAATCAATTAAGAAAATCTAGCAAGGCCAAACACACTCCTAATCACCAAGAATGCACATTGCACATTATCGCAGGTTTCTTGGCCCCACGTGTCAGTTGCCTTGACACTCACTTGATCTCAGTTTAATTGCAACTAAGCACTTCACCGATAAAAATCGTGGGCACACTGTTTGGACGAATATTAATTTTGTCACTAAACACTGGCAACTTTTTAAAAGGATTCCAGTGTTCGCTGTTTCGAATTTTGAATTTTGTAATCGAGATTCGAGATTGCTTTTATTTAGGGGGATTTTTTGAAAAACCTTTTGTGTTTTGACTGTAATTGGGATGCACTATTTGGTCGTTTTTGGATAGACATTTTGAGGGTTGGTTTTATAATTATGACGATTTTACAATAGCGTTTCTGTGACTTATTCAGATCATACATCCTGCCAGTTTGTCTTTTTAAGGTTCCGTAGCCGAATGGCAAAAAACGGAACCCTTATAGATTCGTCATGTCTGTCTGTCTGTCTGTCTGTCTGTCTGTCTGTCCGTCCGTCCGTATGTCACAGCCACTTTATTCCGAAACTATTAGGACTACACAGTTAAAACTTGGTAGGTAGATGTATTATATTAACCGCTTTACGATTTTCGTACAAAAATAAAAAAATAATAATATTAGGGGGAGCTCCCCATACATGGAACTAAAACTAAAAAATATATTTTTTTTCGTTACACTATACTTGTGGGGTGTCTATGGATAGGTCTTAAAAAATGGTACTTGAGTTTCTAAACCATTTTTTTTTAAAGTCATCATTTTAGAGTAAGACACTCCCAAAGTGCAAAATGTGTGTCCCCCCCTGTAATTTCTAAACTACCAAAGTGAAAAATTCTGAAAAAATATATGTTATAGATCTCAATAAAAAACTATACAACGCAAAATTGGTTTGAACAAGATACAGTTAGTGGTTTTTGAGATATAGCTCTTTTTCAGTAACCGCAAATTATAACTTTGTTATTCATATATTTGTGTTTTGGCTAATTGTAGGTAATAAGTACGTTTATTTTTCGTAGACAATGGAACGGAACCCTTCGTGTGCGAGTCCGACTCGCACTTGGCCGGTTTTTATATTTTTACCCGACTGCCCACAGCCAGGAGGGTAATGTTTTTGACGTGTATGTATGTATGTA